>JAHPZR010031163.1:0-32869 GCA_019787425.1 Platygyra sinensis
ATTGTGTAATACAAAAGCATCAATATCTCTAAAACTAGCCTGTGAACAGGCTCCCAGTGAGAACAGAAAAAAATTAATTTAACAATAATCATTTAATAATAATAATCATCATCATCATCATCATAATAATCATAATAATCATAATAATCATGATGATGATGATGATGATGATGATGATGATGATAATAATGATAATGATGATCAACTTCATTTATTGCGGGTAGCACACAAGGTAACCACTGAAGAACTAGTCACCCTCATATAAAATAATACTTACAGAACAAAAAAGATGACATGTTAAAAATTGAAAACATAGAATGATTCTCAAATATGCAATGATAATACAAAAAAGCTAAAAAAGTACGCTCATGCTAACAGACATCTCCAATGAACAGCCAGTTGCAGGCTTGATCTCTTCTTTACAATTCACAAAAATGCTTTAAAGTGCCCATTAAGTCATCTGATTCTATATATCACCCAATGAACTTCAGCGAAAAAAATTTTAATTGGATAAATTGGCCACCATTTTGATCCACCATTCGCACCAATCTTCCTTGGTTTGGAATGAGTTGTGACATACATTCAGTAACACCTGACTTCAGGCTTGACAAATCTTGTTTTACCTCTGTAAATTTAACACATAATCATACAAAATACTGGAAAGGGGCATTCTGCATTGACTACAAAGCTAAATTTACAGAGATAAAACAAGCGGGATGGGTAAAGCCTGAAGTCACACATTCCCTAATCTATGTCACAACTCTGAACATGTCGATCTTGTGATCAGCGGCATGGATCAACCGCAAGAAAATAGGATATTCAGGTTTTAAAATATTCATAAAAAAATCGCTTTTTATTTAAATTGAATATTTTTTTCGCAGAAGCTCATATTTGCATGAAATACAGGATCGACTAGCAAAATTAAAATTGTGATGTTATGGGCACTTCAAGTCCACTACCTAAGAGTGTACTGCTTAAATTTTTTCTGCTTACTACCATGATGTACAGTCTAACATGCAGAAAAAGTAGTTTTGAAATGAAAGTATGACAGTTACTAAGGAAAATTATGCTTAAGTCTCCATTGTGAAAATATCAGATTTGAGACAGTGTCTTAAAATAATATTTAACTTTGCTAATTAGTTTAGACACTAGCAGACTTTAAACAGGGTAACCTACCATGGACCAGCAGCTAGAACAATATCTCTAGCAGTGTTAAGTTACAGAAACAGTAGTCATGTTTGACTATAAACTTTAAATCCTTTTTATTCTTTTTACATGTAAAACAACATAAAACTTTACATGTAAGTTACCTCCTGAATTGTTTCCATGGGAGGTGGGGGGTCTTTGTTTCTACAGAGATTTACTATCACCCATGTGACATTCCTTAAGAAACTGATCTGCCAAGTTAAAAGAAATAGATGATGAAAACAAAGACAATAGTTGAATTATTAAGAGTCTCCAACTGTGTAACCAAATAAACCAGTAAAAGTAAAATTTGAGAAATCCTCTGGCATTACAGATAATAGGGAGTTAAATAAAACCATGACAGCAATGGCAGCAACAACATCACTAAACAAAAGGTTTAATGAGCAGAACAATAGCTGTGCATGTGCGTTTCAATTCTTGGTACACTTTGCCATCTTCTGCAAAACAACAATGTGAAATGATCGAATTCTGCATTGTCTGGAGGACGTGAACCAACACAGCTACTTTTTAAAATTCATATTCTGAATTTAACGCTGCTTTCCATATTCAATTTCGCAATGGTTTTGACAGTGAGAAACAAACTAAATGACTTTAGGGTATTGCGAGATTTGTACGTAAAATATAAATTCAATTTTTAATTGATGTTGTCCTTGGCTTGCTGTTGTGGTTCCTTAAACTCCGTCATATTGCATATTATGGAATAAGCTTGTGTACTGTGTAAGTTAACTCTCTACTGCCCAAGAGGCCTCCCTTTGATGAGTAAAATTGTCTGGGGTTAGACAGAGTAAAATCTATAAGTGGGTCTCAGGCAGGAAAGGGTTAAGGGAGATAGTATTTTAAAGACTCAGTTTTGGCCAAGATGCATTGCATACTGTTCAGCATTGGAAAACAATGGAAACCCAAATATCATGTACTCCAAAACAATAAGATGTACGAAAAGCATGATGGTCAATACTGGGTCTTTAAGTGGATGAACAGTAAGTTCAAAGATCTTTTCATATACAAAACATTTCTAAGGTATATTTCTATACCGGTACATGTATCAGGTATTTAATGGCATGCGAGGCAGAAGTTACTAGTTTCTCTAGTTGTGGCTGAAGCCTGACTAGATACAGACAGAGATAAAGTGACTGGATACACAGAGATATTTTCAATTATAATCCATCAAATCTTTTGGCTCGCGCACAATTGGTCTAAACTCGTCACGTGACCGAATATCCCCCAACTAAAACTGGGGGACATCTGAGAATATACCCCCAATTTTCAAAACTGCACACCTTGCGTAAACGATTTGAAGGATAATAAAGACGATAGTCTCCATTAGGTGCAAAAATATGCTAGGATATTTGTCCATGGACATTATCTGTTCCTCGAAGCTCACAGTTTTCCTTGAGCTACGCTCTCAGAAAACTGTTTGCTTCTCGGAACAGATAATGTCCATGGACAAATATCCTAGCATATTTTTGCCCCAAATGGAGACTATTGTTTATTTAGAAAACAGTCCTAAGAAAGCATGCCTGCTGGTTGGTTAAAAATCGTGTTTGTATAACTCGATAGCGACACAGAACTAACGCGCACTGTTGACGTAGTGATGGCGTGAGCAAAGAGAATTTACATTTTGATAATCAAAGTTAACAAGCTGTTTTCCTTTTTCTCGTCGTGGTGTTTTCTCAAAGAAATAGAAAACATGTACTCCGTGTTTCTATCGAGTTATACAAACACTCGTGAAAGTTTCGAAAAAACTCGAAAAAGCTGTGGAAACAATTGTCTGCGGCTCGTGTTCCCACAGCATTTCTCGTTCTCCCAAACTTCCACTCGTGTTTGAATAACTTCATAGGAACACGGTACATGTTTTCTATTTCTTAAATATATATGTTTGAAAGGGATTAGCAACTTGATATCAAGTATTCATTGGCACACGAGACAGAAGTTTCTTTTTTAGTTGTGGCTTAAGCCAGAGGCTATACTTTAAAGTTAGTTCTTTACAAAAAACCCTAAATGCTTCTAAGCAACAAATACAAGCAGCACTTACAGGGACATTGGGGTTGACAAACTTGAGCAGTGGTTTGACTACACCATGGCGAATGACAAAATCTCTTAAACCAGGACCATCCCCTGAGAGGAAACACCACATTATTAATCCGAGCTTCAATGTAGTAAGTATGAGTGTGGCAGACATCATTATTGACGTTTTACACTCAACAAGGAGCCCATCACTAGGAACCTGCAGCTACCCCATATTCCTGTCATGGCCTTTTCACTAACCGATCTATTTTTAGCTTGAATGTATCTTGAATTCAGATCCCCACAGGAACCTCAGTGAGCAATGGCAATCACAAGCATGGACTAACGTTGACCTGTCAACATGTTTACGCGAGGCCTCATTGTTTTATCCTTACTGAAGCTTGCTTATGTAGACTGGAACTGGCCTATTTTGCAGGAAAAATATCTAAAACTAGACTGTTCCATAAAAATTCTGTTGCATAGGCTTATCATGGGAGTTACAGGCTCCTAGTAATGTCCTCCTGACTCAACCCAATAGTATGTCAAGCATATTAAATAGAGCTATCTTGGTCACTATGCAACACACCTATGGCTATGTTCCATGGCAACTCACTTTCTCCCAGTCTCCACCCACTTGATTTTAATATGTTAGTAATTTTCAGCTTGAACAACAATAAACGAGGCCACAAACTTGACCTAACACATTTATATGCTGGCTGTATCATACAGATGAGGCACCATTAGCAAATATCAAAATGGGACCCCAAAGGTGGCCGGAAGGTCTTCAATGTTGAGGAGGTCTGGAACCCTGCATGTTACTATGATAACAAAGCTGTTAAGGTGACATTGTGGAGCACATTTAGTAGAATCTTACTGCAAATAATCAAGCATTTCTGATATAAACTGGCAAAGATATCTATCTTCATCTTATTTGATCAAAATTTGGTTGATTACAAGTGTGATGTAATCACTTAACTAATTTGCATATTTAAAAAATTTGAATATATCTGGAATGACAAGAGATGTCATGCAGACTACATTGTACTTGTTTATGTTTTAAAATGGCTTAGATAAGAAAGGTGGGAATTTTGTCATAGTATCACTTTAAAGTGAGTGCATCTGGTACTATTTTCACAGTATAAGCAAACATAAATCCAGATAACATTGTGAGCAAGCACTGAGCATTTCGACTGCAAACATTGCACTTATAACCAGACATACAGTTTGACCTTCTTCCAGCTTGCAATAAGATTCATAAGTTCTTGCTGGTTTTTTGTGGTTAGATTTACAACTACTTGCAGTTAGACATTTAACTTATTGCATTTAGAATGTTCTTGTAGGTAAACTGCAATGACATTTTTATTTCTTGCAGCAGCCTGTGTGTTCTTGCAGCAGCCTGCGTGTTCTTGCAGCGCAAAAACTTCTTCTTGCACGTGCATCATTTTTGGGCTGTACTGTATATATACCTAATATTGAAAAAGCTGTCCAGAAAAAAGTATGCACCATAAACAACACCACACAGTGGTTTTCTGGGAGACTTCCAAACTTATACTAAATGTGAATTCTTCTGGTATTTGATAAAAATGGTTAATAAGATCAGAATGCCTAAGTCATACTGAGAAGGCTCACTGTAATGGCTTTTTTACTAATTTAGTCATGATATGTTAACAGATATCTTCTCCAATAAACAGTCAGTTGCAGGCTGGATCTCTCCTTCATAATGTGTGCAGAAGTTAATTTTTTTCAGGCTTCAATTACACAACTGCTTAAGGGGGGAAAAACTTAACTACAAGTCTGTTGCTAAGGAAATCTCAAAACCTCCTTTTTTGGCTCCTGAAGTCCAGTGGGCATCAAAGTTTACTGTGTTTGTTTGATTCACGTTTCCTTTAAATGTTTCGAACCACACCCATATTCGGTACGTCACGTGATCACAATAGAAAACGTCTAAAAACTCGGACTGAGTGGATCGTTTTCGAAATATAACAATACGTTTTGCCAAAACAAGGCATTATCTATAACTTGTAGCATGCGTTTGAGTAAATGTGCAATATTTCAAAAATTATAGATCTTTAAGAGTATAAAATGCGATGATCAACCATTGAAGTCCACTAACTGTTGCAAACTTGGGCATACACCCACTGTATATCAAAGCTCAGGCAACTCAAATTTACCTTTGTTTTCTAAATTTGCCATCATAAGGAAGGCATGGACAGTTACCATGGCTTTTTAAAATTACCACTGTGGGCAGTTAACCTGTGATCATTAAATGCCATGGGAAACATTCTAGAATACTAATCATGAATAAGCTTTTCTTGTCTTCCCACAATTCCATTAAAGGTTGAATTAATATGGTTTATCTCATCTCTGACAAGGAAAATATTTAACTTTCTCATCACATGTTTAACTATGTGGAAAGAATATCTTAAATGTAAGGGCATGAAGTGAGGTTTCAGGAAAGCACTATTTTTCAAAAGCTACCCAGAATAATATTTATAAATTTGCAGAACTGTGCATAAATTAAAACGAAAGTTACACAAAAACTGGATAACAAGGAGACTAATTTCAGAATAA
Organism: Platygyra sinensis; assembly: GCA_019787425.1. Classification (NCBI taxonomy): domain Eukaryota; kingdom Metazoa; phylum Cnidaria; class Anthozoa; order Scleractinia; family Merulinidae; genus Platygyra; species Platygyra sinensis. Next base: position 5,782 of record JAHPZR010031163.1, read on the forward strand.
TAAAGGACTGCGAGAAAAAGGTAAAAATCAAAATGTTCCCTGTTATGTTGGCAATAACTCTAGCAAATTTGCTGGAAACAAGTAAATACTACACTTCAATAAAGAGACCAAAAAACAGGGTAAATTGATCACATCTTTTCTTTATTTATATTCTCATCAGGTATGCACAATAACATACATGTAGAAAGCTCTAGCTCATAAGGAAGGGCAGTAAAAGAGCTTTCAAGAGATGCATCATTCCCGCTCAAATATCCATAATAGAAGGGTTCTCCAGAAGCTCCAATGACCAACAAAAACTGCCGTCTACTCGGCCTGGGCTCACCAGCTATTCAGGGAAAATAAACATACATTTTTTGGGGTGGGCTTGGCAAGAAAAATAGTTGTGACTGGCTACTTAAAAATTTCCTTCAACTAGTTTAAAATTTTGAGAGAACCCTAAATAAACTTCAAGAAATTGCATTCATTTGCATAAATCAGCTACTTTTTTCTACAAAATTTGACTCCCAAAATACTTTGTAAAACCTGTTTGTAAACCATGTCCAGACCACACAATACAGTCTTTGTTCTCTTTGTTTTTCTGGTACTAAACTTTGGAATGCATTGCCTCTTGATGTAAAGCAGATTAATCCTTTTTCCAGCTTCCGTCAAAACATAGTCTGTGGTAACATTTGAGAGGTTCCCTTTGTTATATATTTACTAGTTTTATCAAATGCAACTACATCAGGAAAAATTGGCTAAATATGAACTTTTTGCCTGCTTCCTTTGTAAAGGAAATAAACTAGCTCCAAAATAGAGGAATACATTTCCACTCCTTATTTGAACCTTTTTTCTTATTTGAACCTTGGCAAACACACACAAGTTTGAAAAGAGCAGATGGCATTTCTTGAACTGAGCTGGGGGTGATTTGAAAAAGACATGAAGTCACAGTAGCGCTGTTTGCACTAAAAATGGAGAGACAATGTAACCTGATATAAAACTGCTATGAGAGAGTGGTATCACACCACATACAAAAAGGTCCGCTAATGAAGACTTATCTGTGCATGCAGTAAGGGCAGATTGCTTTGTTCCAGAAGGAGAGCAAGGAGAGCAAGGGGTTTCCTGCGACAAATATAGAGATTTGCGATGTTCACAAACAAATAACATGGGTGGAACATGTTCTACATAGAGTACACCTGTATCTGTCTCACCCTACCCCAACCACTTCCTTGCCTCTAGACTAATTAATTACCTTCAGTAATTAATTACTTAATTATAAACAAGTACTTTTTTCCGTCACATACAGTTTAGAGTATTAAGTACATATCTACAAGCACTTAAGTTTACACCTTAATGAATTAGTGACATAGTTCCTTAGGGCATGGCATACTGCAAAACCAGCCCAATAGTGCACTCTGTACTGCAAATGTACTTATCTCAGATTTCAGCTGTATGCTTGTGCATACATGTGATATGGAAGGTAAAACCATTGCAACATATTTAAGATTACTGAACATGTACCAGTGGAATCGGTAGCAGGAACCTAACTTAAGTGATGGTTCAGTTTTTTTACAAGTTTGCTTGTGGGTACACCAATCGAGAAGCACGAGTCAGTCTTTGGTGTTTATTACTATCATAAGTACATTATTTTACTTTAAACCTGCAAGTTATTCAGTCTTACCAATAATGTTTCCAAGTGCCCAAACTGCTTGCTCACACACATTTTGATGAGGCGATTCCAGTAACTTCATAAAATACTTGACAGCATCTAACAGGACAAGACAAAAACTGCTCTAATTACCCCATAATGCAACTGCAAAAAGTTTCTGAAACAAGTTTCAAAACTCATTAATAATTCATAAAGAAATACAAAAAAAATGAATTTCTGATGGTGTAATAAGGCACAACATGTCAAAATAAGCTTAATATTTGGCCAGTTCATTTCAAATTTGGACACCAAAAAGATCTTTGAGAGACCTTCACATTGGAAACAAAATCATACAATCTCCTGAATAAGACTTGATTAACCACCTCTCAAGTTTTTGAAACTTTTGTGCTTTACAATTTTTGAGTCAAGTGAATATCTGTTAAAAATCTCCACACCCAGAGCTGCAAATTAAGTGGTTGTTTAGAGGTATATCCAATATATACAAGGAATAAGGAATTTTTTAACATTTTGATTTTTTTACTTTGCAGACTGCTCAATTCAATTTGCGACATCTTGTATGTCTGTTGTGGTGATTTAGGACATATCCCAAACATTACCTTTCCAATGGTATACTACTTGTGGTCTTTTGATTCACTGTTATCATTTCAGAAAACCACAGTTTTTCTCCAGGGATTAAGGATGAACTAATGAGTGCCTTAATTTTTTTGGCTCAATTTTGCAGCTGATTTTCTCCAGAAAAATAAGTCCAAGGATTACTCTACAAAACAAACAGCAAACAGTTTTGAGGCTGTTCCAAAAAACTGACACCATGTGTTTTATAGGGTTTAAAATGCTCAGCTATGTCTCATGTTTTCAATCCGATAAAACACTACTGCTTGTTTTTTTAATATTTACATATACGTAATTTGCAATAAAATTGTAAAGCACAGTCTTGGTTATGTTATTAAAGTGCACATGACACCAAACATTTTTTTGGCCAGAACAATAAAACAAATTTCGTGGATTGCTTTGCTGCAAAAATCTTCGATTTGGTTAAATCTTCGATTTTTTATGCCTCATCAAAGTACGTCCAAATGCTTCCATTTTGGTTTGTGACCAAGTTTAATTGGGCATAGTATACCTTTTTGTTTACAGGTGATCATCCAGAAGTGAAGAAACATACAAAAAGATGGGTTGATTTTGTGAAAGCAAAACATGCAAAGTAAGTGTTCAGTAATCTGTACATGCATTTCAAATCAGACGATTTCATTCAATGCCTGGATTTTCAAGAAGAGGAAGAGATTTTGCTGACTTCATGGCTTAAGCAAGACGAATTTGGGAAACCACTTCCCTGTTGATTCATGTAGCCCTTGTTGCATCTGATCTTCCTTGTTCAATTCATTGAAAAAGAAATCTGGAAGGGTCATGTTGTCAACAAACACCAGTTTGGATAACCCATCATTTAACAAATGTGGCCATGGAGACATTCAAGACATGAAATACTGAGAATTGGTATGTTCAGAACCCTTTTTTCTTGTAGACATTATCAATATACAAAGTACATGCATTTGGCCAGGACCAAAATAATTTTAAGCCGTCTTTTTCTGCTTGAGGCTCATAGACTTGAATTGTATTATAGGTCCAGAAGAATCAAGTACCATGGTAAAACATGCATATAAGATGGCACATCTGATGACCAACTGCTCTGCAAATGAGGAAACCTTGCTGGGTACACAAATATTTCCCTCTTTACCCAGCATGGAAAGTGTCATGAAATATTTTGCCAGGACATCATGAACTCATAGGAACAAAGTAGATTTAGGAATGCAGAATCAAAAACTAAATAAATAAGATTTTCTTTTGTTGTGTAGGGTGGTTGCCACATGGTGGCCAGTGACATATTCCACAATACCATTGACATTTCTAAGCACAAGTAAAGAAAAAGCAATGCTTTTGAACTGTTATAATGAAGCCCAGGGTGGCCCCATGAACACATTTTTTGTATGGTCATAAGGGCTTTATGATGTAAGCTTGACTTGCCAGTAGTTCAGGTTACCACTTGATACATAGTTAATGTCCCTAGTGTTCTCAAGAGGAGACGTTTTCAAATTCATTTTACATCTATTGTTTTTAACTAATTAAGTCTTCACTCTTAACAGTGTATTGCAGGCTGCTTTAAATACATGTAATAAAGATTATAACAATGATAAAACAATAACATTAAAGTTACTAATATGTAAGATAACACAGGGATGCCTAAATGAACATGGCGAAGCAGATACTATAATTTCTGGCAAGAGATTGTTCTACTGCCCAATTGGTGTAGGCTAAAGAGAGTTCCTGTAATTATCAAATGTACAATGGGTCTGCTCAAATTGATGACTAAGAGACAAGAGCCTGGTGTCAATTCTGCTCTTATGTTCTTTCTAAAGTTTAAACTGGTGCAACCTGTAGACTCTGCATATCAACTCTATGGGATGGACCATTACCATTAATAGCAAATGTGCTGTCAAAGTAAAATAAAATGTGTGCATGTCTATGAATCAATAGTACAAAACAAAACAACAGAAAAAAATGACAGGTCACCGTAGTTGTTTCCGAGAAAATGATGATTTACCTCTTTGGCGAGGTCCAGCCGTAAAGAAAAAGCCGCCATTTTTTAATGCGCGCACGCTAATCACACGTAAAATTATGCGCAGTAGGGATGCGCAATTACCTTAACACTCCCCAGATTCCCCATGCGTCATGGTTGCGAACCATTCAAAACTTGGTTATGGCACAAAAATTCAAGGATTTAACCAAATCAAAAACTTTTGCACCAGATTAATCCACAAAATAAGAATTATTATTTAGGAGGTTAACATTCATGATTTTGAAAACTGCACTGGCAATATTTCTGAATCAGGAAACTTGACATTTATAAATGAAAAATTTGTAAACATTTACAAATGAAAAATTTTATTTAATATTGCCTTTATTAATCTTGAATGGCATGACAGTGAAACTTGCTTAACTCAATTTGTAACTTGGAAAAAATAATTTAGAACTACACAATTTCAGCTTTGTACACCTGATGACTGAGCCCAAAGGATTCGCTTTACTAAAATAAGAACTTGTTTCTGTTTAATTTTCAACTACTTTAACAACTTTGTATTGCATATAATGTTTCTTACTTACCTTAAGGTGGCTCAAAACAGTTTCCAGCACATTCCAAGACGTAGATTTTGTCATTATAACTACTCTTTATCAATTGATGCTACAATCATGGTATCAAAAACCTGCCCAATCACTGGTGAACATGTTGGTATTATTTTCATGACATGATAATAGATCACCATAGCCACACTGACCTGCTCAAAACACCACTTAATTTCAGCTCTGAGGGCTTGTATTTCAAAAACGGCACAGTGGAATTTTTCATAATAGAATTTTGATAAGCAGTATAAGACAACTTTTGGCAAATTAAAAAAAAATTCTGTACACGGGGTTCAGAGCCACCTTAAATTATCGAAAAATTTAAGGTGACTCTGAACCCCAAGTACAGAATACTTTTAAACTTTGCCAAAAGTTGATAACAAGAAAAAAGTTCACCATGCAGTTTGTGAAATAAAAGTACTGAAAGCTAAAATTAAGGGTGTTTTAGCAGGTCCCAATGTTGCTATGGTAACATATACTGTAATGAAAATGACAACATGTTAACCACTGATTGGGCAGGTTTTTGATACCATGATTGTGGCATCAATTGATAAAGAGTGGTCATAACGACACATCAAAATCTACATCCTGGAAAGTGCTGGAAACTGTTTTTTAGCCACCTTAAATCAAGAAAATGCCAACACTATCAAGTTCAAAAGAAAACAGACATATATGTATGTGTGAAACCTTCAGCTGTCTTACATAGAAACTCAACTTGCTACTTGCATAGACAACCCCTACTCACCAGCTTTAACTACAGCCTTTGTTTGTTCTGAAGTGCCCGAGGCAATGTTTGTTAAGGCCCAAGCTGCCTCAAATTGAAGAGAAGGACTGCAAAGTGAAGCACAAGCCATCAAACAATGCAATTAACTTTAACTACACTATACTAATAATAATAGTAACAATCACAATAATAATAATAATAATAATAATAATAATAATAATTATAATTAATAAATAAAAATAATATGAGAACTTTCGAGAAATGTAGAAAACACTCCCCTGCGGTTCGTGTTTTCTACATTTTCCTCACGTTCTCAAATGACCATCATGTTTTATCACAGTGTAATTCACGGATTAGGCTTCTTTATTTGTCAATTATAAAACAAGTAAGAACAGCAAATTATTAAATTATTGAATATAAATCATTGATATAAACAAGGCTAACAAATAATATCTCCAAACAGGTAAGAACTATAAATTTACAAGCAATATAGATATTTCTCTATTTTTATACATATATATATATATATATATATATATGGAAAGGGCGACATGTGATCGTTTTGAATTACCATTAATCTCTCTTAGGCATCTGTAACCACGCTAGGCCTTTTTCCAGACCACTTTTCGCTATTCTTTGCCAATATATGTCTGGATTTATGAAAACGATGCTAAAGAGCCCAACCCCTAAACCCTTATTTCATCTGGATTTTTCTAAACTCTAAGGCCTCTTTCAAGCAATGTAAACGGGCGAAGAATAGAGACAGGACGGCAATGAAAGAAAGATAAACGGATAAAAGAAGGAAAAAAGGACTGACTTTCCTTTTAATTTTTATATCGTCCACTTTGGAGATAGTTTCTGGTGAGAAAAAACCGCTCACTTAGTCACCTGATATCAGTTTCACCTCGATTTCACTAAACTTTTAGGCCGCTTTCAAGCCATGTAAACGGGCGAAGAATAGAGACAGGACGGCAATGAAAGAAAGATAAACGGATAAAAGAAGGAAAAAAGGACTGACTTTCCTTTTAATTTTTATATCGTCCACTTTGGAGATAGTTTCTGGCGAGAAAAAACCGCTCACATAGTGCCTGATATCCATCCTTTAGCCTCGTTTTCATAAATCCAGACATATATTGGCAAAGAATAGCGAAAAGTGGTCTGGAAAAAGGCCTAGCGTGGTTACAGATGCCTAAGAGAGATTAATGGTAATTCAAAACGATCACATGTCGCCCTTTCCATATATATATATATATATATATATATGTATAAAAATAGAGAAATATCTATATTGCTTGTAAATTTATAGTTCTTACCTGTTTGGAGATATTATTTGTTAGCCTTGTTTATATCAATGATTTATATTCAATAATTTAATAATTTGCTGTTCTTACTTGTTTTATAATTGACAAATAAAGAAGCCTAATCCGTGAATTACACTGTGATAAAACATGATGGTCATTTGAGAACGTGAGGAAAATGTAGAAAACACGAACCGCAGGGGAGTGTTTTCTACATTTCTCGAAAGTTCTCATATTATTTTTATTTATTAATTATAATTATTATTATTATTATTATTATTATTATTATTATTGTGATTGTTACTATTATTATTAGTATAGTGTAGTTAAAGTTAATTGCATTGTTTGATGGCTTGTGCTTCACTTTGCAGTCCTTCTCTTCAATTTGAGGCAGCTTGGGCCTTAACAAACATTGCCTCGGGCACTTCAGAACAAACAAAGGCTGTAGTTAAAGCTGGTGAGTAGGGGTTGTCTATGCAAGTAGCAAGTTGAGTTTCTATGTAAGACAGCTGAAGGTTTCACACATACATATATGTCTGTTTTCTTTTGAACTTGATAGTGTTGGCATTTTCTTGATTTAAGGTGGCTAAAAAACAGTTTCCAGCACTTTCCAGGATGTAGATTTTGATGTGTCGTTATGACCACTCTTTATCAATTGATGCCACAATCATGGTATCAAAAACCTGCCCAATCAGTGGTTAACATGTTGTCATTTTCATTACAGTATATGTTACCATAGCAACATTGGGACCTGCTAAAACACCCTTAATTTTAGCTTTCAGTACTTTTATTTCACAAACTGCATGGTGAACTTTTTTCTTGTTATCAACTTTTGGCAAAGTTTAAAAGTATTCTGTACTTGGGGTTCAGAGTCACCTTAAATTTTTCGATAATTTAAGGTGGCTCTGAACCCCGTGTACAGAATTTTTTTTTAATTTGCCAAAAGTTGTCTTATACTGCTTATCAAAATTCTATTATGAAAAATTCCACTGTGCCGTTTTTGAAATACAAGCCCTCAGAGCTGAAATTAAGTGGTGTTTTGAGCAGGTCAGTGTGGCTATGGTGATCTATTATCATGTCATGAAAATAATACCAACATGTTCACCAGTGATTGGGCAGGTTTTTGATACCATGATTGTAGCATCAATTGATAAAGAGTAGTTATAATGACAAAATCTACGTCTTGGAATGTGCTGGAAACTGTTTTGAGCCACCTTAAGGTAAGTAAGAAACATTATATGCAATACAAAGTTGTTAAAGTAGTTGAAAATTAAACAGAAACAAGTTCTTATTTTAGTAAAGCGAATCCTTTGGGCTCAGTCATCAGGTGTACAAAGCTGAAATTGTGTAGTTCTAAATTATTTTTTCCAAGTTACAAATTGAGTTAAGCAAGTTTCACTGTCATGCCATTCAAGATTAATAAAGGCAATATTAAATAAAATTTTTCATTTGTAAATGTTTACAAATTTTTCATTTATAAATGTCAAGTTTCCTGATTCAGAAATATTGCCAGTGCAGTTTTCAAAATCATGAATGTTAACCTCCTAAATAATAATTCTTATTTTGTGGATTAATCTGGTGCAAAAGTTTTTGATTTGGTTAAATCCTTGAATTTTTGTGCCATAACCAAGTTTTGAATGGTTCGCAACCATGACGCATGGGGAATCTGGGGAGTGTTAAGGTAATTGCGCATCCCTACTGCGCATAATTTTACGTGTGATTAGCGTGCGCGCATTAAAAAATGGCGGCTTTTTCTTTACGGCTGGACCTCGCCAAAGAGGTAAATCATCATTTTCTCGGAAACAACTACGGTGACCTGTCATTTTTTTCTGTTGTTTTGTTTTGTACTATTGATTCATAGACATGCACACATTTTATTTTACTTTGACAGCACATTTGCTATTAATGGTAATGGTCCATCCCATAGAGTTGATATGCAGAGTCTACAGGTTGCACCAGTTTAAACTTTAGAAAGAACATAAGAGCAGAATTGACACCAGGCTCTTGTCTCTTAGTCATCAATTTGAGCAGACCCATTGTACATTTGATAATTACAGGAACTCTCTTTAGCCTACACCAATTGGGCAGTAGAACAATCTCTTGCCAGAAATTATAGTATCTGCTTCGCCATGTTCATTTAGGCATCCCTGTGTTATCTTACATATTAGTAACTTTAATGTTATTGTTTTATCATTGTTATAATCTTTATTACATGTATTTAAAGCAGCCTGCAATACACTGTTAAGAGTGAAGACTTAATTAGTTAAAAACAATAGATGTAAAATGAATTTGAAAACGTCTCCTCTTGAGAACACTAGGGACATTAACTATGTATCAAGTGGTAACCTGAACTACTGGCAAGTCAAGCTTACATCATAAAGCCCTTATGACCATACAAAAAATGTGTTCATGGGGCCACCCTGGGCTTCATTATAACAGTTCAAAAGCATTGCTTTTTCTTTACTTGTGCTTAGAAATGTCAATGGTATTGTGGAATATGTCACTGGCCACCATGTGGCAACCACCCTACACAACAAAAGAAAATCTTGTCATTTATTTATTTATTGTTTTTGATTCTGCATTCCTAAATCTACTTTGTTCCTATGAGTTCATGATGTCCTGGCAAAATATTTCATGACACTTTCCATGCTGGGTAAAGAGGGAAATATTTGTGTACCCAGCAAGGTTTCCTCATTTGCAGAGCAGTTGGTCATCAGATGTGCCATCTTATATGCATGTTTTACCATGGTACTTGATTCTTCTGGACCTATAATACAATTCAAGTCTATGAGCCTCAAGCAGAAAAAGACGGCTTAAAATTATTTTGGTCCTGGCCAAATGCATGTACTTTGTATATTGATAATGTCTACAAGAAAAAAGGGTTCTGAACATACCAATTCTCAGTATTTCATGTCTTGAATGTCTCCATGGCCACATTTGTTAAATGATGGGTTATCCAAACTGGTGTTTGTTGACAACATGACCCTTCCAGATTTCTTTTTCAATGAATTGAACAAGGAAGATCAGATGCAACAAGGGCTACATGAATCAACAGGGAAGTGGTTTCCCAAATTCGTCTTGCTTAAGCCATGAAGTCAGCAAAATCTCTTCCTCTTCTTGAAAATCCAGGCATTGAATGAAATCGTCTGATTTGAAATGCATGTACAGATTACTGAACACTTACTTTGCATGTTTTGCTTTCACAAAATCAACCCATCTTTTTGTATGTTTCTTCACTTCTGGATGATCACCTGTAAACAAAAAGGTATACTATGCCCAATTAAACTTGGTCACAAACCAAAATGGAAGCATTTGGACGTACTTTGATGAGGCATAAAAAATCGAAGATTTAACCAAATCGAAGATTTTTGCAGCAAAGCAATCCACGAAATTTGTTTTATTGTTCTGGCCAAAAAAAATGTTTGGTGTCATGTGCACTTTAATAACATAACCAAGACTGTGCTTTACAATTTTATTGCAAATTACGTATATGTAAATATTAAAAAAACAAGCAGTAGTGTTTTATCGGATTGAAAACATGAGACATAGCTGAGCATTTTAAACCCTATAAAACACATGGTGTCAGTTTTTTGGAACAGCCTCAAAACCTGTTTGCTGTTTGTTTTGTAGAGTAATCCTTGGACTTATTTTTCTGGAGAAAATCAGCTGCAAAATTGAGCCAAAAAAATTAAGGCACTCATTAGTTCATCCTTAATCCCTGGAGAAAAACTGTGGTTTTCTGAAATGATAACAGTGAATCAAAAGACCACAAGTAGTATACCATTGGAAAGGTAATGTTTGGGATATGTCCTAAATCACCACAACAGACATACAAGATGTCGCAAATTGAATTGAGCAGTCTGCAAAGTAAAAACATCAAAATGGTAAAAAATTCCTTATTCCTTGTATATATTTGATATACCTCTAAACCACCACTTAAGGTTATTCCTCCACATTGCACTGCGCATCCTTTCTGCGCATAATTTATGGCGTCATTTAGCGCTCTCTCGTGGCACGTGCACACTGAAAACATGGCGGATTTGCCTTGATATTGAGCTCTTTCAGTTGAAAATGGCTATAGCTCACCAACGAGCATGGGCACCCCAATTTTTTTCCAGTCATTCTAATCAACTTATCATAAGCTTTGCTTGAGGAAAGACTGATCTGATTTCTATTGCTGAAAATTGAATAATAGCGAAAATAGCAAGTAAACTGTGGTCTTTTCTATTTTACACTATGGTAACCATGTCAAGAAATTTGGTTGAAATTTAATCAAGGATTCACCTTTCTGTCTAAATCAAACTTAAAAAGTTTATTTGTGTCCGATACAACGCATTGACTTCCAGTTTAATGCGTGTTCTCATGGGTCTCGGTCACAAAAAATTACAATTATTACTGGGAATGCGTTCTTGTAATAAGCGTTAAATAATGCCAAAAATGGCGTCATTTTCACATGCCCCAGTGCTCCTTAAATGGAGTATGGGCACACCCCGCTCTTTTTATTTCAAAAATTGCGTTCTCATAATGTATACATATTCAGTGGGCGAAAATTTGATCTACGACAATCTGAAGATTGTGCAGTTTTTATTTCAGGGGAATTACCTTTAATTTGCAGCTCTGGGTGTGGAGATTTTTAACAGATATTCACTTGACTCAAAAATTGTAAAGCACAAAAGTTTCAAAAACTTGAGAGGTGGTTAATCAAGTCTTATTCAGGAGATTGTATGATTTTGTTTCCAATGTGAAGGTCTCTCAAAGATCTTTTTGGTGTCCAAATTTGAAATGAACTGGCCAAATATTAAGCTTATTTTGACATGTTGTGCCTTATTACACCATCAGAAATTCATTTCTTTTGTATTTCTTTATGAATTATTAATGAGTTTTGAAACTTGTTTCAGAAACTTTTTGCAGTTGCATTATGGGGTAATTAGAGCAGTTTTTGTCTTGTCCTGTTAGATGCTGTCAAGTATTTTATGAAGTTACTGGAATCGCCTCATCAAAATGTGTGTGAGCAAGCAGTTTGGGCACTTGGAAACATTATTGGTAAGACTGAATAACTTGCAGGTTTAAAGTAAAATAATGTACTTATGATAGTAATAAACACCAAAGACTGACTCGTGTTTCTCGATTGGTGTACCCACAAGCAAACTTGTAAAAAAACTGAACCATCACTTAAGTTAGGTTCCTGCTACCGATTCCACTGTACATGTTCAGTAATCTTAAATATGTTGCAATGGTTTTACCTTCCATATCACATGTACGCACAAGCATACAGCTGAAATCTGAGATAAGTACATTTTCAGTACAGAGTGCACTATTGGGCTGGTTTTGCAGTATGCCATGCCCTAAGGAACTATGTCACTAATTCATTAAGGTGTAAACTTAAGTGCTTGTAGATATGTACTTAATACTCTAAACTGTATGTGACGGAAAAAAGTGCTTGTTTATAATTAATTAATTAATCAACTGAAGGTAATTAATTAGTCTAGAGGCAAGGAAGTGGTTGGGGTAGGGTGAGACAGGTACAGGTGTACTCTATGTAGAACATGTTCCACCCATGTTATTTGTTTGTGAACATCGCAAATCTCTATATTTGTCGCAGGAAACCCCTTGCTCTCCTTGCTCTCCTTCTGGAACAAAGCAATCTGCCCTTACTGCATGCACAGATAAGTCTTCATTAGCGGACCTTTTTGTATGTGGTGTGATACCACTCTCTCATAGCAGTTTTATATCAGGTTACATTGTCTCTCCATTTTTAGTGCAAACAGCGCTACTGTGACTTCATGTCTTTTTCAAATCACCCCCAGCTCAGTTCAAGAAATGCCATCTGCTCTTTTCAAACTTGTGTGTGTTTGCCAAGGTTCAAATAAGAAAAAAAGGTTCAAATAAGGAGTGGAAATGTATTCCTCTATTTTGGAGCTAGTTTATTTCCTTTACAAAGGAAGCAAGCAAAACGTTCATATTTAGCCAATTTTTCCTGATGTAGTTGCATTTAATAAAACTAGTAAATATATAACAAAGGGAACCTCTCAAATGTTACCACAGACTATGTTTTGACGGAAGCTGGAAAAAGGATTAATCTGCTTTACATCAAGAGGCAATGCATTCCAAAGTTTAGCACCAGAAAAACAAAGAGAACAAAGACCGTATTGTGTGGTCTGGACATGGTTTACAAACAGGTTTTACAAAGTATTTTGGGAGTCAAATTTTGTAGAAAAAAGTAGCTGATTTATGCAAATTAATGCAATTTCTTGAAGTTTATTTAGGGTTCTCTCAAAATTTTAAACTAGTTGAAGGAAATTTTTAAGTAGCCAGTCACAACTATTTTTCTTGCCAAGCCCACCCCAAAAAATGTATGTTTATTTTCCCTGAATAGCTGGTGAGCCCAGGCCGAGTAGACGGCAGTTTTTGTTGGTCATTGGAGCTTCTGGAGAACCCTTCTATTATGGATATTTGAGCGGGAATGATGCATTTCTTGAAAGCTCTTTTACTGCCCTTCCTTATGAGCTAGAGCTTTCTACATGTATGTTATTGTGCATACCTGATGAGAATATAAATAAAGAAAAGATGTGATCAATTTACCCCGTTTTTTGGTCTCTTTATTGAAGTGTAGTATTTACTTGTTTCCAGGCAAATTTGCTAGAGTTATTGCCAACATAACAGGGAACATTTTGATTTTTACCTTTTTCTCGCAATCCTTTATTATTCTGAAATTAGCCTCCTTGTTATCCAGTTTTTGTGTAACTTTCGTTTTAATTTATGCACAGTTCTGCAAATTTATAAATATTATTCTGGGTAGCTTTTGAAAAATAGTGCTTTTCCTGAAACCTCACTTAATGCCCTTACATTTAAGATATTCTTTCCACATAGTTGAACATGTGATGAGAAAGTTAAATATTTTCCTTGTCAGAGATGAGATAAACCATATTAATTCAACCTTTAATGGAATTGTGGGAAGACAAGAAAAGCTTATTCATGATTAGAATGTTTCCCATGGCATTTAATGATCACAGGTTAACTGCCCACAGTGGTAATTTTAAAAAGCCATGGTAACTGTCCATGCCTTCCTTATGATGGCAAATTTAGAAAACAAAGGTAAATTTGAGTTGCCTGAGCTTTGATATACAGTGGGTGTATGCCCAAGTTTGCAACAGTTAGTGGACTTCAATGGTTGATCATCGCATTTTATACTCTTAAAGACCTATAATTTTTGAAATATTGCACATTTACTCAAACGCATGCTACAAGTTATAGATAATGCCTTGTTTTGGCAAAACGTATTGTTATATTTCGAAAACGATCCACTCAGTCCGAGTTTTTAGACGTTTTCTATTGTGATCACGTGACGTACCGAATATGGGTGTGGTTCGAAACATTTAAAGGAAACGTGAATCAAACAAACACAGTAAACTTCGATGCCCACTGGACTTCAGGAGCCAAAAAAGGAGGTTTTGAGATTTCCTTAGCAACAGACTTGTAGTTAAGTTTTTCCCCCCTTAAGCAGTTGTGTAATTGAAGCCTGAAAAAAATTAACTTCAGCACACATTATGAAGGAGAGATCCAGCCTGCAACTGACTGTTTATTGGAGAAGATATCTGTTAACATATCATGACTAAATTAGTAAAAAAGCCATTACAGTGAGCCTTCTCAGTATGACTTAGGCATTCTGATCTTATTAACCATTTTTATCAAATACCAGAAGAATTCACATTTAGTATAAGTTTGGAAGTCTCCCAGAAAACCACTGTGTGGTGTTGTTTATGGTGCATACTTTTTTCTGGACAGCTTTTTCAATATTAGGTATATATACAGTACAGCCCAAAAATGATGCATGTGCAAGAAGAAGTTTTTGCGCTGCAAGAACATGCAGGCTGCTGCAAGAACACACAGGCTGCTGCAAGAAATAAAAATGTCATTGCAGTTTACCTACAAGAACATTCTAAATGCAATAAGTTAAATGTCTAACTGCAAGTAGTTGTAAATCTAACCACAAAAAGCAGCAAGAACTTGTGAATCTTATTGCAAGCTGGAAGAAGGTCAAACTGTATGTCTGGTTATAAGTGCAATGTTTGCAGTCGAAATGCTCAGTGCTTGCTCACAATGTTATCTGGATTTATGTTTGCTTATACTGTGAAAATAGTACCAGATGCACTCACTTTAAAGTGATACTATGACAAAATTCCCACCTTTCTTATCTAAGCCATTTTAAAACAAACAAGTACAATGTAGTCTGCATGACATCTCTTGTCATTCCAGATATATTCAAATTTTTTAAATATGCAAATTAGTTAAGTGATTACATCACACTTGTAATCAACCAAATTTTGATCAAATAAGATGAAGATAGATATCTTTGCCAGTTTATATCAGAAATACTTGATTATTTGCAGTAAGATTCTACTAAATGTGCTCCACAATGTCACCTTAACAGCTTTGTTATCATAGTAACATGCAGGGTTCCAGACCTCCTCAACATTGAAGACCTTCCTGGCCACCTTTGGGGTCCCATTTTGATATTTGCTAATGGTGCCTCATCTGTATGATACAGCCAGCATATAAATGTGTTAGGTCAAGTTTGTGGCCTCGTTTATTGTTGTTCAAGCTGAAAATTACTAACATATTAAAATCAAGTGGGTGGAGACTGGGAGAAAGTGAGTTGCCATGGAACATAGCCATAGGTGTGTTGCGTAGTGACCAAGATAGCTCTATTTAATATGCTTGACATACTATTGGGTTGAGTCAGGAGGACATTACTAGCCATAGGTGTGTTGTTATAGTGACCAAGATAGCTCTTTAATATGCTTGACATACTATTGGGTTGAGTCAGGAGGACATTACTAGGAGCCTGTAACTCCCATGATAAGCCTATGCAACAGAATTTTTATGGAACAGTCTATTTTTAGATATCTTTCCTGCAAAATAGGCCAGTTCCAGTCTACATAAGCAAGCTTCAGTAGGGATAAAACAATGAGGCCTCGCGTAAACATGTTGACAGGTCAACGTTAGTCCATGCTTGTGATTGCCATTGCTCACTGAGGTTCCTGTGGGGATCTGAATTCAAGATACATTCAAGCTAAAAATAGATCGGTCAGTGAAAAGGCCATGACAGGAATATGGGGTAGCTGCAGGTTCCTAGTGATGGGCTCCTTGTTGAGTGTAAAACGTCAATAATGATGTCTGCCACACTCATACTTACTACATTGAAGCTTGGATTAATAATGTGGTGTTTCCTCTCAGGGGATGGTCCTGGTTTAAGAGATTTTGTCATTCGCCATGGTGTAGTCAAACCACTGCTCAAGTTTGTCAACCCCAATGTCCCTGTAAGTGCTGCTTGTATTTGTTGCTTAGAAGCATTTAGGGTTTTTTGTAAAGAACTAACTTTAAAGTATAGCCTCTGGCTTAAGCCACAACTAAAAAAGAAACTTCTGTCTCGTGTGCCAATGAATACTTGATATCAAGTTGCTAATCCCTTTCAAACATATATATTTAAGAAATAGAAAACATGTACCGTGTTCCTATGAAGTTATTCAAACACGAGTGGAAGTTTGGGAGAACGAGAAATGCTGTGGGAACACGAGCCGCAGACAAGTGTTTCCACAGCTTTTTCGAGTTTTTCGAAACTATCACGAGTGTTTGTATAACTCGATAGAAACACGGAGTACATGTTTTCTATTTCTTTGAGAAAACACCACGACGAGAAAAAGGAAAACAGCTTGTTAACTTTGATTATCAAAATGTAAATTCTCTTTGCTCACGCCATCACTACGTCAACAGTGCGCGCTAGTTCTGTGTCGCTATCGAGTTATACAAACACGATTTTTAACCAACCAGCAGGCATGCTTTCTTAGGACTGTTTTCTAAATAAACAATAGTCTCCATTTGGGGCAAAAATATGCTAGGATATTTGTCCATGGACATTATCTGTTCCGAGAAGCAAACAGTTTTCTGAGAGCGTAGCTCGAGGAAAACTGTGAGCTTCGAGGAACAGATAATGTCCGTGGACAAATATCCTAGCATATTTTTGCACCTAATGGAGACTATCGTCTTTATTATCCTTCAAATCGTTTACGCAAGGTGTGCAGTTTTGAAAATTGGGGGTATATTCTCAGATGTCCCCCAGTTTTAGTTGGGGGATATTCGGTCACGTGACGAGTTTAGACCAATTGTGCGCGAGCCAAAAGATTTGATAGATTATAATTGAAAATATCTCTGTGTATCCAGTCACTTTATCTCTGTCTGTGTATCTAGTCAGGCTTCAGCCACAACTAGAGAAACTAGTAACTTCTGCCTCGCATGCCATTAAATACCTGATACATGTACCGGTATAGAAATATACCTTAGAAATGTTTTGTATATGAAAAGATCTTTGAACTTACTGTTCATCCACTTAAAGACCCAGTATTGACCATCATGCTTTTCGTACATCTTATTGTTTTGGAGTACATGATATTTGGGTTTCCATTGTTTTCCAATGCTGAACAGTATGCAATGCATCTTGGCCAAAACTGAGTCTTTAAAATACTATCTCCCTTAACCCTTTCCTGCCTGAGACCCACTTATAGATTTTACTCTGTCTAACCCCAGACAATTTTACTCATCAAAGGGAGGCCTCTTGGGCAGTAGAGAGTTAACTTACACAGTACACAAGCTTATTCCATAATATGCAATATGACGGAGTTTAAGGAACCACAACAGCAAGCCAAGGACAACATCGATTAAAAATTGAATTTATATTTTACGTACAAATCTCGCAATACCCTAAAGTCATTTAGTTTGTTTCTCACTGTCAAAACCATCGCAAAATTGAATATGGAAAGCAGCGTTCAATTCAGAATATGAATTTTAAAAAGTAGCTGTGTTGGTTCACGTCCTCCAGACAATGCAGAATTCGATCATTTCACATTGTTGTTTTGCAGAAGATGGCAAAGTGTACCAAGAATTAAAACGCACATGCACAGCTATTGTTCTGCTCATTAAACCTTTTTTTTAGTGATGTTGTTGCTGCCATTGCTGTCATGGTTTTATTTAACTCCCTATTATCTGTAATGCCAGAGGATTTCTCAAATTTTACTTTTACTGGTTTATTTGGTTACACAGTTGGAGACTCTTAATAATTGAGCTATTGTCTTTGTTTTCATCATCTATTTCTTTTAACTTGGCAGATCAGTTTCTTAAGGAATGTCACATGGGTGATAGTAAATCTCTGTAGAAACAAAGACCCCCCACCTCCCATGGAAACAATTCAGGAGGTAACTTACATGTAAAATTTTATGTTGTTTTAAAAAGAATAAAAAGGATTTAAAGTTTGTAGTCAAACATGACTACTGTTTCTGTAACTTAACACTGCCAGAGATATTGTGGAACTAGGTGCTGGTCCATGGTAGGTTACCCTGTTTAAAGTCTGCTAGTGTCTAAACTAATTAGCAAAGTTAAATATTATTTTAAGACACTGTCTCAAATCTGATATTTTCACAATGGAGACTTAAGCATAATTTTCCTTAGTAACTGTCATACTTTCATTTCAAAACTACTTTTTCTGCATGTTAGACTGTATGTACATCATGGTAGTAAGCAGAAAAAATTTAAGCAGTACACTCTTAGGTAGTGGACTTGAAGTGCCCATAACATCACAATTTTAATTTTGCTAGTCGATCCTGTATTTCATGCAAATATGAGCTTCTGCGAAAAAAATATTCAATTTAAATAAAAAGCGATTTTTTTATGAATATTTTAAAACCTGAATATCCTATTTTCTTGCGGTTGATCCATGCCGCTGATCACAAGATCGACATGTTCAGAGTTGTGACATAGATTAGGGAATGTGTGACTTCAGGCTTTACCCATCCCGCTTGTTTTATCTCTGTAAATTTAGCTTTGTAGTCAATGCAGAATGCCCCTTTCCAGTATTTTGTATGATTATGTGTTAAATTTACAGAGGTAAAACAAGCAAGATTTGTCAAGCCTGAAGTCAGGTGTTACTGAATGTATGTCACAACTCATTCCAAACCAAGGAAGATTGGTGCGAATGGTGGATCAAAATGGTGGCCAATTTATCCAATTAAAATTTTTTTCGCTGAAGTTCATTGGGTGATATATAGAATCAGATGACTTAATGGGCACTTTAAAGCATTTTTGTGAATTGTAAAGAAGAGATCAAGCCTGCAACTGGCTGTTCATTGGAGATGTCTGTTAGCATGAGCGTACTTTTTTAGCTTTTTTGTATTATCATTGCATATTTGAGAATCATTCTATGTTTTCAATTTTTAACATGTCATCTTTTTGTTCTGTAAGTATTATTTTATATGAGGGTGACTAGTTCTTCAGTGGTTACCTTGTGTGCTACCCGCAATAAATGAAGTTGATCATCATTATCATTATTATCATCATCATCATCATCATCATCATTATGATTATTATGATTATTATGATGATGATGATGATGATTATTATTATTAAATGATTATTGTTAAATTAATTTTTTTCTGTTCTCACTGGGAGACTGTTCACAGGCTAGTTTTAGAGATATTGATGCTTTTGTATTACACAATAATAATAATAATAATAATAATAATAATAATAATAATAATAATAATAATAATAATAATAATAATAATAATAACTTTATTTAACGAGGGTAAAGACATTGATTACTGGTCACCCAGTAGTTTTCATAATGGCCCTCCTACAATTAAAATAATAAAATGTATCGATTAATTAATTAACTACCTATATAATCTACCAACTGAAATTACATGAACTACTATTAATACAATATTGATTAATTGATTACTAATGAAACTAAAAGGTTTTACAAATCTTAAAATGATCAAGAAAAGAAATCATACTACGATAAAGTTTAGATAAGTAATTTTTAAAATTAGTATGGGAGAGTGTCTTAGGTTCGGGATCAAGAGCGTTCCACAAACGGCAAACGCTTGAGTGAAACGTTCTAAGGCCAGAGTTCCTTTTACAAGCTG
The DNA here is from genome assembly GCA_019787425.1 of Platygyra sinensis. Lineage (NCBI taxonomy): Eukaryota > Metazoa > Cnidaria > Anthozoa > Scleractinia > Merulinidae > Platygyra > Platygyra sinensis. The sequence continues at coordinate 25,600 of JAHPZR010031163.1, forward strand.
GTGTTGTAATATTGTTATTGGAAACGGATCTCGTGTTATAATTATGAATCAGGAGTATCTCTAGACATATAGGATCAATGTTGTTCAAAGTTGGCACCAGAAATGTACATCACAAAAGAAAAAATACAATTTTGACAAGTGTTCATGCAAAACTTTTGCTAGATCCCAGGAATCAAAACTTTTGCTAGATTCCAGGAATCAAAACTTTTGCTAGATCCCAGGAATCAAAACTTTTGCTAGATCCCAGAAATCAAAACTTTTGCTAGATCCCAGGAATCAAAACTTTTGCTAGATCCCAGAAATCAAAACTTTTGCTAGATCCCAGGAATCAAAACTTTTGCTAGATCCCAGGAATCAAAACTTTTGCTAGATCCCAGGAATCAAAACTTTTGCTAGATCCCAGAAATCAAAACTTTTGCTAGATCCCAGGAATCAAAACTTTTGCTAGATCCCAGAAAACAAAACTTTTGCTAGATCCCAGGAATCAAAACTTTTGCTAGATCCCAGAAATCAAAACTTCTGCTAGATCCCAGGGATCAAAACTTTAAATCTAAAAAGCAATGGCTGAACCATGTCTGGTGAAAATGTCAGAAGATTTTAAACTCTACTTGTCAACTTTTTGTCCTGTTTGTTTGGTCTTACTTTTGACTTTTACTCAAATGCATCTGTTTCATTATTCTGGGCTCAATTGTTCATGGTGAATTGCAGTATAAGTAATTAGCATGAGTATAAATAATTAGCTGAGGAATGACCAGTGTATGCAAGTAAACTTAGAAATACTTTGAATAGTGTCAACATCTGTGTTGTGAGAAGGCTCTTGAAAAGTTGATCTAAGCTTGCAGTACAGTGATGATGAATTCCATCTTAAAGACAGAGTTACGATGAATTATTGAATATTTAACCCACAAGCTGACAAAGTATGAGAAACTCATGCCTCTGAATTTCTTATAATGTCAAAACTATTGCTAGATCAAGGTGTTATAAGTTGCTATTGTTCTTCAGGTCCTACCAGCACTAGCCCTTCTCATTCACCATCCAGATCTAAATGTAAGTAATAGTAAGATTATATTGTGTTCTTAGCATTAATGTGTTTCTTTGTGAACAGTTTTGTTACTTTGTAAATTTGCCATTAGACTGGAAATAATTACAGGTTAACGCACTCAGCGAGTGAATTGTCGGGATTTACCTGTACGAGTTCACTAACAATGAACAAGAAATTTCAATACCGCACTCGGGGGCCTCATGCGATATTGAAAATTTTGAGTGTTAGTGAACGAGTGCAGGAAAATCCCGATAATTCACGAGCAATGAGTGCGTTAACATTTTTATCACTCAAATTGAATACACTGCAAACAAAAATCGTCAAACTTTGAGTCAGCCGTAGCCATGGTGTAATGACAGTGGTGTAATGAATTTACACTGCGGATATTACACCATGATAATGACGTCAAGGAGTTTGTTTCGTCACAACCCAGTATCATGAGGTACAAATCAACCAATCAGAAAATCGGAATTTGTACAGTGTATGAAAGTTGAATAATAAAAATTGTTATACCAGCTTGTATGACTGGTTAAAGAAGCTTTTTCCAGTCTTGGTCTGAGGGCGTGGACCTTCAAGGTCAGTAGTTGGTTGAACATTCTACACACTGAGTGGAATCAAAACATGGAAGCAGGCAATCCTAGTTGCAGTTCTATTGTACACATCAGGTAAAGCTGGGTGTTTGTTTTTAATCATGCATGGATAGAACAGCCTTTATGATCAATGCTGGATTATCCTCTGATTTTGCCCAGAGGTCCTGATTCTTGCTGGAGTCCAAATAGTTGTTTTGTGAATGAGCTTATGCTTTTATGTGAAACGTCCCGGTGGCACATTCAAATAGTTCTTCAGCTTAAAATACCCACCCATTCAGTTCAGATTAAGTGTAAATTTTAGCTACATCCCTGATATAAAGACGATCATCCTTGCAGCACAAGCCAAAGTGGTAAACCTCGATCATTTCTCTCTCAGAACCAGCACTACTTCATTGGTCACGCCTTTACCGACTGCAACTATGAACCAAACAAAATTGAAGTATCAGCCAGGGTTACAGTGTGTTTCACAAAACTTTTGGCAAATGGTTTCTGAAGTTAGTTTGAAATTCCGGAAGTTTGCTACGAACTTGGCAATTTCATTATGTAGTTGTCAGTCAAATAGGCCTTTTGCAACAGTTGATCACGTGACGTGCTTTTCAAGAACACACTGATTAATCATTGGTAATGCATAATGTTATCAGAAATGGAAAGAACAGTTCCAAATAAGCTTACATGCAAATTTTCAGGTTTATATCTTTTAAGGGGAATTTTTGTGGACGTTAAAAATTAGAAGGATTTGTATGAGAAGAAGTCGCTTTGCCCTCCAGTCACGCTCCAGTGGTTTTCCATACAAATCCTTGTAATTTTGCAAGTTTTCAAGCTGACATAAAATCTTTGCCTTTCGGTGTAAGGGCCTAGAAATTTCCATTTTTCCTAATATTTTACCCCTCTTTCTATCTCGAATGGTTATATGCCAGCAGCTTCTTTTGGTAGTGATTAATAACAGAAAAGGTTTCTGGAGGGCAAAGCTTCCTCGCTTCCATACAAAACCTTCTAATTTTTGCAATATTCAAATCGTCATTAAATCTCAACCTTATACGGCATTGGTCTGAAAATTGGTGTCCTGGTTATTTAAAACATGCTCTTTCCAGCTCTGAAATTCATTTTGCTGTAGCTAAAAGTTTAGAAATTATCGGTCACGTGACCAACTGTTGCAAAAGGCCTATTGTGAACTTGGAATCGAAGTTGTGAATTTCACACCGAACATCAATGGGAAGTTACATGTAACAAGTTCATTGCAAGAAGAGTTTGCGCCATTTGGTGTAAATGTCTCAGAATTTTCTTAGACATCGTTACGTCAATTGGGAATTACTGGTTTTAAAATGGGTTCAGAGATAAAAAGTCACAACTGAATTTTCCCAGATGCCAGCCGACACCTGCCTAAAAATAGAATACAATTTCTGTCATGTTGGTTTATCCTTGGGTAGCTTCAGATAGAACTTCCATGCAAAGTGGTTTAAAAGTATTTTACAGTTAAATCTATCAGAGAAAAAAAGGAAACTTTTTTTCAGGACATACATCATTCTAGAAATAGTGCAAAAATACAGACAATTTCAATGTCGTGTTGTTGAACTTTTGTATTTACATTTCTAGTGTAAACCAGATGCTAGTTGTAATGTGGAGTCTCACTGTACCTCCAAAATAGTTTACATTTCAGAAGAAAACATAAAATAAGCCTTGCTTGGTTGAGAGTTTTTTGTCACTTCGTTTAAATCCATTTGTAGTTATAACACCAGACCAACAACAGCGAATGATGCGAACTTCGCTTGTGACGAACATTGTAACTTCCCAACGAAATTCGGCTGTGAAATTCACAACATTGTTTTAAAGTTCACGATTTGATTGACAACTATGTAATGAAATTGTCAAGTTTGTAGCGAACTTCGGGAATTTCAAACAAACTTCGGAAGCCATTTGTCAAAAGTTTTGTGAAACGCACTGTAAGGACCAACTATGTGCACATGGCTGTAGCACTAATGATTTAATAGAAAACCCCTACAAATCATACATTTTCTTGTCCATGTGTCAATGCTGTAGTTTCTGAGATTCTCACTGGTTACTTTTTAAGTTTAGTATTGTAGACAATGGTTATTTTTTGTTTCAAATTTTTGGTCTTAGCTTTGCATTTTCATCATTTACATTGAAGTTTATCACCTTTTTAATGTTAGTGTATTTATTTTTTGTTTGCCCTACTATCTGTGACATGAATGGGTCCCTGTTGAAAAATACTTAATACCAAGTGTATAGTTATGAATTCTGAGTTTGCAAAGGCTATCAGTCAGATCAATTCTTTTTGGATTACATGTACAGACTGTGCATGTAAATTATAAACCTACTTCATTAATCTTGTTTCAGCATGTGATGTTCTTGAAATTGAAGAAAGTGTGTGTTTATGTGTTTCAGATTTTGGTTGACACGGTTTGGGCCTTGTCATATCTGACAGATGGTGGCAACCATCAAATCCAGGTAAGAATGTTTCAGGTGTTTAGCACAAAGTGTTCATTCTGATAAATATTAACAATTGTTTCTAATGATGTAGGTAACAACATTTACAATAAATTAGCTGTTATACAGATGTGAACTGTCAACAAATAATGTACAAATGAGAGCGCTCTAAATAGCAAGCCATTATTTCTGAGGCATCTCTTGTTTTCACAGAAAGTTGGGAAAGGAACAAAAAAATTAACAGTGAACCTTGTACCAAGATTCTTTGTTTGCCTTGACCAGGGATCAGGAAGTGCATGACACTGGAAAGGAGGCTTTGTTGATTGTGCTAGCATAATTTTTGGCATAATTGCAAACTGTGTATAGTTTTTAGCATTTATCTAAATTTAGCACTGCTAGCATGCTTTTGTAACCTTCACGACATCTTAATTTTATTTTTAATATACTTCTTTTTACTTGATCTGTTTCTAAAACTTGTGTTACTGTTGTCCCCAGGCCACCTGGTGTAAGTGTGATATTTCTTGGTCTTAGATTGGTCTTCAGTTTGATTAGATACAAATAGGGCAGGGTTTGTAAACTCTTGCCTTATTTGGAATCTAGATAAATAAACCATACAGTCAGACTTGAAACAAACAAGTTAATTTGACTAATGATATGTAGCCTGCGTAACTGGCAAGATTTTGCGTGCAAGTATTTTTGTTTTGGTAGCAAAGCCGTTAACACGAGTGGCGAAGCCGTGAGAGGATTGGTAAAGAGTCATGGTGGGTTACCATCCTGGGCAGATGTATGGCAAGTCGCACAATCTTTCTTCCCAAGATTGCATATGAGCTTGAGGGATGGCTATATAGTAGGCTATATATAGGTATGCTGATACCAAAGGAGTCTGACGGTAGAATATTCTGCAGGTTGTTATTGAAAGTGGAGTTGTGCCTTCCCTTATCCCTTTGTTGAGTCATGCGGAAATCAAACTGCAGGTAACTTGTGAGATATTACACCAAACAATATTTTTTAAACCGTTGAAATGTCTTGGGCAGCTATCAGCTAACATATCACCAGAAATGGGACATATCTAATTTTGAACAAAAAATCCTGTTCCTAATCTAGCTTGTGCACTTTTTATGCTTATTGTAGAAACCAAGTATTAAACTTTCTTTTCTCACACCTAATAACTGTAGGCTGACTAGAAAATCTTTGGTTACTTCAGTCTCCAGACTTGTATTGTACATTTTCTTTTCTTGTATTTACATTTCACTGTTATAAAATTGTAAATGTACGAGTAAATAAAAATATTATCATTATCATTATCATTATCATTATCATTATTATTATTATCATTATTATTATTATCATTATTATTATCATTATCATTATTATCATCATCATTATTATCATTATTATCATTATCATCATTATCATTATCATTATCATTATCATTATTATTATTATTATTATTATTATTATTATTATCATCATTGTCTTCTTTGCTTTATATCTACGGGGCCTTTGGCTTTGACTTGTGCTGGGGGCTCGTGGCTGGGTTGCGGATTGTACTGGTCACTTGGGGGTCATCCGCCTTGGGATGTGATTGTGTTTGCAGCCCCTGGGCCCCCTGGGCACCCAACCTCCATTTTTCAGGGTTTAAAATGTAGTAGTATTCATATTAGAACCTAACCAACATTGATTGGAGGAAAACAATGCTCAGATACAAAAATTAAGACAAATCAGTTAAATTTTGTCTAAAATTGTCATAAGGCTAAATAAGTTATAGTGACTTTTTATCAGTACTGCTATGAAGACCTTTTGTTACAATAAAAAGGAGAATTGTGATTGGTTCTCTGAGTGGATCTGTATTTTGCAATATGGCCTGGCACTAGTATAGACCAGTCAGAAATAGTTTTCGGCAAATTGGTTTTTCAAAACATTGTTATTAAAATACTTTGTTGTTATTACAAATCCTCTTCTCTTCAATCCTGTCAATGAGTGCACTCTTGCAGACAAATGGATTCCCGATTAATAAAGGAGCCATTGTAATAAATACATTGCTGAACTGCCCTATTAAGGTTATTCCTCACAATTGCACTGCGCATCCTTTCTGCGCATAATTTATGGCGTCATTTAGCGCGCTCTCGTGCACGTGCACACTGAAAACATGGCGGATTTGCCTTGATATTGAGCTCTTTCAGTTGAAAAATGGCTATAGCTCATCAACGAGCATGGGCACCCCAATTTTTTTTCCAGTCATTGAAATCAACTTATCATAAACTTTGCTTGAGGAAAGACTGATCTGATTTCTATTGCTGAAAATTGAATAAATAGCGAAAACAGCAAGTAAACTGTGGTCTTTTCTATTTTGCCCTATAGTAACCATGTCAAGAAATTTGGTTGAAATTTTAATCAAGGATTCAGCTTTCTGTGTAAATCAAACTTAAAAAGTTTATTTGTGTCCGATACAATGCATTGACTCCAGTTTAATGCGTGTTCTCATGAGTCTCGGTCACAAAAATTTACAATTATTACTGGGAATGCGTTCTTGTAATAAGCGTTAAATAATGCCAAAATGGGTCATTTTCAATGCCCCAGTGCTCCTTAATGAGTATGGGCACCCCCCTTTTTTATTTCAAAATTGAAGTTCTCATATGATAAATATTCGGTGGGCAAAGTTTGAACGAAAATCTATTGTCAGTTTTATTTCAGGGGAATTACCTTAAGTGTTTTGGGGGGAAATAGGTCTTCTGTTTGTTTTTGCAAGTTTGTGATTAATTGTTTTTGTTTATCCCTACAGACGGCAGCATTGCGTGCAGTGGGTAACATTGTAACAGGAACAGATGAACAGACACAGGTATGCCTGGCACCCAACCTTTAATATTCCCCCCATACTTAAGGGCACACAGGATATGAGATAAGATAGTCAACAAGGTCCATAGCATCAAGCTGGGGCAAGTGGAATAAACCACCAAAATATAGAAAACTAAAGTAAAATAAAAATCTTGAATTGCATTATCCAATGGTCCAATTTTGAATAAATTCCAATAGACTAGCAGTTTGCTCAAAGGAAATGAGGTACCTCTTGTTATTGTCATTTCAGAGAGCTTGTTTGCTATTTTGTGTTGTTACAGTGTACTCCGGTACAAGTTTGAGGATGTTTTTATTGTATCTATGATATATTGATAATAAATGATCAAAGATAGTAATT
>JAHPZR010031166.1:0-7500 GCA_019787425.1 Platygyra sinensis
CCCTCATGCGCCCGGAAATATAATCCCGTCTGAAATGCCCAGTGCGCCCCTCATGCGCCCCTGTCAGACATGGCACGACTTTGATTGGGGGCTGTAACTAAGACACCATAACTCCCCTGAGAATTGAAACTTATAGTTGTAAACGTGACCTTGAATATCTTATCTTTCACTTGAGACCAAACTCGCAAAACTACGTTCTATTTACGACTTTTTCCACAAATTCCTGCATAACAGTCAATTTTAGTTCTCGACATGGGTTCTGGTCGATCTGATGATTTTCCAGTTCATCCGATGAAGAAGAAGATTTCTTTGCCGGTTTACAGTTGAAGAAAATCGGCCAAATGAGCAGGATCGCCAAAGACGGCGAGAGCAAGAATTACTTCGCGATGTGGATGAAGAGATTGACGCTCTCATCGACCAAGAACCTCAGGAAAGCGCAAGTAATTCCGATGTTGAGGTTTTTGCCGATGATGGCGATGAAGAAAGCGGCGAAAGCAGCGATGAAGAAACTGCTAGTAACGCAGATTCCGACGATGCACCACCAAATCCACTTCAGTGGTCAAATACATTGGATGGAATCAATGTAGAAGAGTTCTCTGTTCGCCATGGCCCATCCAGAGATCTTGGGGACAATACGAAAAGAGCTTGTGCCATGTGTGCGAAGGCTGGGAGAAAACGCAAGGAAGGCCAAGGCCGCACCTTCGAAACATCGTACGCATGTGAACAGTGTGGCGTTCCTTTGTGTCGCCAAATGCGGGGTGAAAGGTCTTGCTTTGATGAATGGCACAGCTAAACTTAGCAGAAATAGAGAGACAGAACTTTTCCTTTATTGTATATATCCTTGCTATTTTTATTATAATGCAGTCTTGTTGTGAAAATGATCGCATGCTTGTGGCGTAGCGCTTCACTTGTTGACCATTGTTCGCAGATGAACACAACAGATTTACTTCATTGTTCAGTTTTATTTATTGTTTATAAGCAGAACAACTGAATGAATTTGCATTGCCAATGTATTCTTGATTAATTGTGGAACTAAAATTGAAGCATAATGTTAAGTTTGTTGGTCTTGACTCGCAAATAAATGTTTGTGAAGTTGCGTCTTATGACGTATCGTGATGTCAGCAATGGCGGCAAATTCAAAATTGAATCGCGCTCAAAAGCTGAAGATTTACTTCTTCTTGGAGAGATGACCTGTTCCAAATTCAACTAGGATTTCATAATAGCCTTTTTTGTGTAACATCCTGATTAAATGAGGGTAAAAAGTGTGTTGTTCAGTTTAAATTTCTCTGAAAGCTGATGGGCACGGTACATAACTCTGCAAAGGATGCCATGCTGAATGCATTTGCCAATTTTCATATATTTTTCTAATAAAGCATTTTGTACATCTCTAGAATAAAAGTTGAATTAGCAAATCTTTATTATCTAAATAGTATTTCTGTGGATTTTTACAGCAGAAGGACAAAGGGAAAGCATTAAAATCTTGAAATATTATAACACTAGTGTGTGAATTCACTCAAGTGGCCATTTTGTCTGGATTTCAAGGGGTGGTCTGGGCTCAGGGTCTTGGATGTCAATGGGTTAATAAAGTTTATTTGTTATTTGTTGTTTATATCCGCACAATCATGAAATTATTAACGGTCCACAAGCTTTGCAGCGAGTACTAGATTGCACACAGAGGGCATATTTTTATGATACTATTAAGTGAGAGTTGTTGTGAGCATCGGAACTAGAATTGTGGTCTACAGCACGGCCAGTTTGCTTTTAATATCGCGGCATACGCATCAGTGTAAACAAAGCGGCCGATATTTTGCTTTTCTTACACATATCAGTCCCAAATGCAACATTTCACGGCCGATGGATTACTTTGAGTTCCTTACCGTGTATTATGTCAAGATCTTCATTTATTAGTATCCAAGTTCAAAGCAATTCGTTAAAACATCGCTAGTTTACATTTCGAAGGTTTATTTTCAGAATGTGAACTAATTTGCATATATGATCTTTTGCTGCCGACACGGTCACGCTTTCTTTAGTTTCCTGAAAACACGGGGTCATGGCAGCTTAGTTTGTCTTTAAAGTTTTAAATTCGTTACCTGTATATAAAAGACGAGCCTTTCTTAAATTGTTGCTGCTGTGGTAACTTGTAGGATGTAGTAGGCTCGATTTCCACCGCTTTCTCGTGTCCAACCAGATAAAAGGTCACTGTATATGTAGCGCAATCTTGTCTGCGGCGAGCGTCGGGTTTCCTCCGCACGAAGCGACTCGAAGAATAGAAGCGTTGTTGCTGCGATTTGTGTAGCAATAGTCCGGATAATATTTTCAGAAGCCGCTTTCTCTTGTTTTCATGTCTAGTTTACTTTATGAGTGTAGCTATTGTTAAATGAGTGATCGCCATTTGATTAAGTGTCCTGATCGTTTTGCGATTTAACAACTCGGACTCGTTTGCTTGCTTACATAAATATCCTGGAAATATCCAATTGAATAGACTGAAAGGCTTCAGGATGAACTCTCCGCCTCTTCAGGTTTACAGCTACTGTTCTTAACTGCTTCACAGCTCTGAGATGTCCTAAAAATGTTTTTCGGGGGCTTTGAACACTAATCCCTTCTCCCATAATCACTCTATATTTTCAGTGAGGCATCAGAGTAACACAACCAGTGATGTCACTATGGTGTTTTGGCCGCGCCAAGATGGCCGCCAATTTTAGGCTCACCTGGTCAACTTCGAACAGCTGAAAAAGCAGTTTTCACTCACCATATCCGAAAAAAAAGTTTGCAGTGTTTCCAAGTAAGGTTCAAACTTTATCATTAAGCAAAAATGTCAGATGCGAAAATTTCGTTTCAGTAGCACTTTAAATGTCATTAAGAAAATGACCTCTTAAAACACCCATTTTTTACATCTTGCACAATACATCCTACAATAATGGCAGCCAAGCTGGCTGAATTCCGTGAGAGGCTAGCTTAAGTCCAACTAAATTATTATGTACATAATGTTTGTACATGTACCTGTTGGCAGCTAAGTTAGCCACACATCCCTCAATGAACTTCATTCTGATCTTCTTCTCGCCAGTGTAACAAATCAACTGACACAATAGTTTTTCAGCTTCCTGAACCAAGCCATCAGCAAGATGGATCTTGAAAAAAGAAACATCATGTGAAACATCATCAGAAAAATCTCATACAACAATATTTTGTCTTGGGAAAACTTAAAAAAACAATGCTACAAAAAAAAACACCTTCTTCCTCCATCGCAATTCTTTACCGAGAAAATCATCGAACCATGAAATGGGCTCAAATTTTTGTATTGAGTATTCTCACTTTCTTTTGGTGACCCTTCCATACTCCTTTATGTTGTTGTATTTGACTGCAAGCAAAGTGCAAAGTAAAGGTGGGGAATGGGAAAGAAGCTGATAAATATGTTTAAAAAACTTATTTTTATTTACTTTTAACACATTTATCTGTTTCTTTTTTCCCTTTCCCCACATTTAGTTTGAACCTCGCTCACAATCAACCCACAACAACACAAATGAATGTAGGCGGGTTAGCAAAACAAAATGAGAGTGGTGGCTGTACAAAAATTTGAGCCTAATCCACAGTTAAGTGATTTATAGTGCTGACAATAAGACTAACAGGCAATGACTTACAGCTTTATCATCTTGAATCAGATCCCAGAGTAAAGTCTTCCCTTCCTCACACACTGTGTTTAAATCAAACCCTAGGCTTCTCTCTCGTTCATCCCCTTCATCCTGCATGACACGCAGAGCAGCCACTGTCTTGAGCTGTGTCAGTTCATCTTGCACACCCTCGGCATCAAACTCATCCAGGTCACGCCTGTCAGACAGAGAGCTACCACGACTATTTGTGCAGCTGGTACTATCAATGTCAGCATCTTCTCCACCTGTTTTTTCTTGGCTGGAGTAATCTTCTGCTTGGCCAGGATAGGGCTGTCTGAGATCAGGGGGGTGAGGGATCTCCTCTGTGTCCATGTCAGCACTCCCCTGTGAGGAAAGACTGCACAAAACAAAATGTGGGTGTGATTAATCTTTACTTATCAGCCATAGCCTCAGTGTAAATTTATCCTTGGTCACTGCTAGCGGAACGTTCCCTTGGATATACAGTACCGCTCAGATATACATTAACCAAAAACTGCGCATAATACGCGTATAAAAATACGCGTATGTGCGTATGAGGATACGCGTATATGCGTATAAGTATACGCGTATGTGCGTATAATTATACGCGTATATGCGTATGTTTATACGCGTATGTGCGTATAAAAATGCGTCTACACCCATATGCGCATATACGCGTATGTTCATTAGTATGTATGAACTTGCTTATTGTCTTTCTTTTGTCAGAAGGTTATTGTTCTAAGGAAAAGCTTGACAGCACTAAAAAACTAAACGACTACCAGCGACATGAAGACTTTTCCCGAAACGCTCTCCGTTGTGAGTGTATACGAGTTAGATAGACAGTATGTGCTTATCGATATAAATTGTTAATGGATTATCCTTTTCGAACAGAACTTTCGTGAGCAGAGAAGACGTTTTCATCATTTACCACACTACATCCGTTGCAACGGCTTTGGAATGTGTTCAAAATAAATTTAATACCGGTACATCGAATTTCAGCAGAATCAACAAAGAAGCCCGTTTGTGAACAGCGTTCTGAACAGGAACCCACACAGGATGTTTCTTTTATGGCTTACACCATTGATAAACAAGTTTTTCTTAGAAACTTTTCCATTCATTATACACACAGTAAAAGAAGTTCTACCAGGCCATTTTAATCGTGTTGCGTTACCTGTCACGACTACGTGTTGTTCTCCCGACTCGCGACTGACTCGTAAGCAAATTTTGATGAATTTGATTCGCCCCTAGTTTAGATATTTGCTTTAAAATCTCTTGCGAAGAGCTGAGATGGTTTGTTTTAGTATCCACAGCTAAGTCAAACAAAAAAAACTGAAAAACTGCTGACTGTACGAAGAAAAAAAATGAAAACGATTTCACTGTCAGCTGTCCAGGTTGACGCTCCCTTTTACGAGCGGCTGTATGAAATAATTTCAAAATCTTTCAAAACACATCCTGAACCCACACAACTCAAAGAATATGATAACAACTCAAACACTTTATTTAGTAGTATTAATCTTATAGCTTGTTTTACACATAATTGCATTAAATGGATTCTAACAAACAGTGCAGAGTTCTCGGAAAGCTCCGGCGACCGGCGCTGTCTAGTCGTCCTTGGTGCGCCGGCTACTCAAAGTAACTCACGTGAAAAAACTTATGGCTAATTTTCATATGTAGCAGTGTGATTTATCCGTCAATAAAATTAAGCACAGATGCTGTATGTCGAAATTTCTTGTCAACAAATTCGTAGCGATTAAAAATACAACTGTTTTTGCTGTAAAATAAAAGAAATCTGAGACCACTTGGGTCGTGAGAATTGCCGCAAAACGTGATGTGGGCACCGAGCCGTAACGGCAGCACAGAAATATTTGACATCGAGGTGATCAAGGTTTCTGTGTTTTCGTTTGTTTCTGCAAGGGAAAATGTTAGTGTATTCACAAGTCTAAATATAAAGTTATTCGACTGATTACTAAGCGTGGTTTCGCATGTTCCCAAGTTTGAATAAAAAGTTTCAAGGTTTCATCTGCAAAGCGAATGTTTTATACAAGGTTAAATAAAAAGCCATTCGTATGACAACTTGTGCTTTCGCATGTTCACAATCTTTTAATAAACAGTCGGTTTCGTTTGAGACTGTAAATCAGACGGGAGCGATGAGAGGCAGCTGTATTCGCAGGCTACAAAGTTGGCGAAGAAATTGTTGACATAGGCGGTGTTGCTGTGTTGAGATTTACAAACTGAGCATCGATTTTTAAAGCAAATATCTAAACTAGGGGCGAATCAAATTCATCAAAATTTGCTTACGAGTCAGTCGCGAGTCGGGAGAACAACACGTAGTCGTGACAGGTAACGCAACACGATTAAAATGGCCTGGTAGAACTTCTTTTACTGTGTGTATAATGAATGGAAAAGTTTCTAAGAAAAACTTGTTTATCAATGGTGTAAGCCATAAAAGAAACATCCTGTGTGGGTTCCTGTTCAGAACGCTGTTCACAAACGGGCTTCTTTGTTGATTCTGCTGAAATTCGATGTACCGGTATTAAATTTATTTTGAACACATTCCAAAGCCGTTGCAACGGATGTAGTGTGGTAAATGATGAAAACGTCTTCTCTGCTCACGAAAGTTCTGTTCGAAAAGGATAATCCATTAACAATTTATATCGATAAGCACATACTGTCTATCTAACTCGTATACACTCACAACGGAGAGCGTTTCGGGAAAAGTCTTCATGTCGCTGGTAGTCGTTTAGTTTTTTAGTGCTGTCAAGCTTTTCCTTAGAACAATAACCTTCTGACAAAAGAAAGACAATAAGCAAGTTCATACATACTAATGAACATACGCGTATATGCGCATATGGGTGTAGACGCATTTTTATACGCACATACGCGTATAAACATACGCATATACGCGTATAATTATACGCACATACGCGTATACTTATACGCATATACGCGTATCCTCATACGCACATACGCGTATTTTTATACGCGTATTATGCGCAGTTTTTGGTTAATGTATATCTGAGCGGTACTGTATATCCAAGGGAACGTTCCGCTAGCAGTGACCAAGGATAAATTTACACTGAGGCTATGGCTGATAAGTAAAGATTAATCACACCCACATTTTGTTTTGTGCAGTCTTTCCTCACAGGGGAGTGCTGACATGGACACAGAGGAGATCCCTCACCCCCCTGATCTCAGACAGCCCTATCCTGGCCAAGCAGAAGATTACTCCAGCCAAGAAAAAACAGGTGGAGAAGATGCTGACATTGATAGTACCAGCTGCACAAATAGTCGTGGTAGCTCTCTGTCTGACAGGCGTGACCTGGATGAGTTTGATGCCGAGGGTGTGCAAGATGAACTGACACAGCTCAAGACAGTGGCTGCTCTGCGTGTCATGCAGGATGAAGGGGATGAACGAGAGAGAAGCCTAGGGTTTGATTTAAACACAGTGTGTGAGGAAGGGAAGACTTTACTCTGGGATCTGATTCAAGATGATAAAGCTGTAAGTCATTGCCTGTTAGTCTTATTGTCAGCACTATAAATCACTTAACTGTGGATTAGGCTCAAATTTTTGTACAGCCACCACTCTCATTTTGTTTTGCTAACCCGCCTACATTCATTTGTGTTGTTGTGGGTTGATTGTGAGCGAGGTTCAAACTAAATGTGGGGAAAGGGAAAAAAGAAACAGATAAATGTGTTAAAAGTAAATAAAAATAAGTTTTTTAAACATATTTATCAGCTTCTTTCCCATTCCCCACCTTTACTTTGCACTTTGCTTGCAGTCAAATACAACAACATAAAGGAGTATGGAAGGGTCACCAAAAGAAAGTGAGAATACTCAATACAAAAATTTGAGCCCATTTCATGGTTCGATGAT
>JAHPZR010031166.1:12500-22500 GCA_019787425.1 Platygyra sinensis
GGGGGGGGAGAAACGCATAACAGTCCTCTTTTAAAAACTCCGTTTTAAAAACACAAAAAATTAGTGCAATTACACAAGTGTCCCAAGGAATTTTGTCCAGGATTGTAGTTAAAATCATGGTGAATTTTATTTTTGTCAAATCCCAATGGAAAGTGCTGTTTATAGCCTCCGAAGTCGACGTTTTCGAACAAAACTGTGTCCGGGCTCTGGAACCGAGTTTAAGGACCTTGTGACGTCACTGGTTGTGTTCACGCCAGAGATCACTTGAGTTATTCAAGTTTATTCTTCATATTATCGATACCTAGTAGGTTTCTTCCTTGTAATTTCTGTCCAGCCTTGACAGAAAATACACATCGTAGACGTTAGAGGGCGCCAGAGTGTAGATTAACGAAAATGAATGCTACAGATTAGAACAGCTCAGTATATACCTTTGGAACATCTTGAGAACACGATTGGAGACTTCGAAGACGAATGTGGCCACTTTTATATCAAGACCTGAAGCCTGAACACGATATATCGTCGTTTTGTTTTCAGCTTGGATCAGAAACTTGGATTCTCACTGTTATCTAAGGTCTATTTAACCTAGTTTTGAATATGTATCTTCCGCAACTTTACTGCATTAATTAAAAGCGGTAAGCACATTAATTAGCCATCCACATGTTCTCAGTTTTAAGTGTTAATTATTAACCCATTGACATCCGTTGCGCCCTCATGCGCCCGGAAATATAATCCCTCTGAAATTCCAGTGCGCCCTCATGCGCCCTGTCAGACATGGCACACTTTGATTGGCTGTAACTAAGAAACCATACTCCCCTGAGAATTGAAACTTAGTGAAACGTGACCTGAATAAATTATCTTTCATTTGAGACCAAACTCGCAACACTACGTTCTATTTACGATTTTTCACAAATTTCTGAAAACAGCAATTTAGTTCTCGACATGGGTTCTGGTCGATCTGATGATTTTCCAGGTTCATCCGATGAAGAAGAAGATTTCTTTGCCGGTTTTACAGTTGAAGAAATCGGCCAAATGAGGCAGGATCGCCAAAGACGGCGAGAGCAAGAATTACTTCGCGATGTGGATGAAGAGATTGACGCTCTCATCGACCAAGAACCTCAGGAAAGCGCAAGTAATTCCGATGTTGAGGTTTTTGCCGATGATGGCGATGAAGAAAGCGGCGAAAGCAGCGATGAAGAAACTGCTAGTAACGCAGATTCCGACGATGCACCACCAAATCCACTTCAGTGGTCAAATACATTGGATGGAATCAATGTAGAAGAGTTCTCTGTTCGCCATGGCCCATCCAGAGATCTTGGGGACAATACGAAAAGAGCTTGTGCCATGTGTGCGAAGGCTGGGAGAAAACGCAAGGAAGGCCAAGGCCGCACCTTCGAAACATCGTACGCATGTGAACAGTGTGGCGTTCCTTTGTGTCGCCAAATGCGGGGTGAAAGGTCTTGCTTTGATGAATGGCACAGCTAAACTTAGCAGAAATAGAGAGACAGAACTTTTCCTTTATTGTATATATCCTTGCTATTTTTATTATAATGCAGTCTTGTTGTGAAAATGATCGCATGCTTGTGGCGTAGCGCTTCACTTGTTGACCATTGTTCGCAGATGAACACAACAGATTTACTTCATTGTTCAGTTTTATTTATTGTTTATAAGCAGAACAACTGAATGAATTTGCATTGCCAATGTATTCTTGATTAATTGTGGAACTAAAATTGAAGCATAATGTTAAGTTTGTTGGTCTTGACTCGCAAATAAATGTTTGTGAAGTTGCGTCTTATGACGTATCGTGATGTCAGCAATGGCGGCAAATTCAAAATTGAATCGCGCTCAAAAGCTGAAGATTTACTTCTTCTTGGAGAGATGACCTGTTCCAAATTCAACTAGGATTTCATAATAGCCTTTTTTGTGTAACATCCTGATTAAATGAGGGTAAAAAGTGTGTTGTTCAGTTTAAATTTCTCTGAAAGCTGATGGGCACGGTACATAACTCTGCAAAGGATGCCATGCTGAATGCATTTGCCAATTTTCATATATTTTTCTAATAAAGCATTTTGTACATCTCTAGAATAAAAGTTGAATTAGCAAATCTTTATTATCTAAATAGTATTTCTGTGGATTTTTACAGCAGAAGGACAAAGGGAAAGCATTAAAATCTTGAAATATTATAACACTAGTGTGTGAATTCACTCAAGTGGCCATTTTGTCTGGATTTCAAGGGGTGGTCTGGGCTCAGGGTCTTGGATGTCAATGGGTTAATAAAGTTTATTTGTTATTTGTTGTTTATATCCGCACAATCATGAAATTATTAACGGTCCACAAGCTTTGCAGCGAGTACTAGATTGCACACAGAGGGCATATTTTTATGATACTATTAAGTGAGAGTTGTTGTGAGCATCGGAACTAGAATTGTGGTCTACAGCACGGCCAGTTTGCTTTTAATATCGCGGCATACGCATCAGTGTAAACAAAGCGGCCGATATTTTGCTTTTCTTACACATATCAGTCCCAAATGCAACATTTCACGGCCGATGGATTACTTTGAGTTCCTTACCGTGTATTATGTCAAGATCTTCATTTATTAGTATCCAAGTTCAAAGCAATTCGTTAAAACATCGCTAGTTTACATTTCGAAGGTTTATTTTCAGAATGTGAACTAATTTGCATATATGATCTTTTGCTGCCGACACGGTCACGCTTTCTTTAGTTTCCTGAAAACACGGGGTCATGGCAGCTTAGTTTGTCTTTAAAGTTTTAAATTCGTTACCTGTATATAAAAGACGAGCCTTTCTTAAATTGTTGCTGCTGTGGTAACTTGTAGGATGTAGTAGGCTCGATTTCCACCGCTTTCTCGTGTCCAACCAGATAAAAGGTCACTGTATATGTAGCGCAATCTTGTCTGCGGCGAGCGTCGGGTTTCCTCCGCACGAAGCGACTCGAAGAATAGAAGCGTTGTTGCTGCGATTTGTGTAGCAATAGTCCGGATAATATTTTCAGAAGCCGCTTTCTCTTGTTTTCATGTCTAGTTTACTTTATGAGTGTAGCTATTGTTAAATGAGTGATCGCCATTTGATTAAGTGTCCTGATCGTTTTGCGATTTAACAACTCGGACTCGTTTGCTTGCTTACATAAATATCCTGGAAATATCCAATTGAATAGACTGAAAGGCTTCAGGATGAACTCTCCGCCTCTTCAGGTTTACAGCTACTGTTCTTAACTGCTTCACAGCTCTGAGATGTCCTAAAAATGTTTTTCGGGGGCTTTGAACACTAATCCCTTCTCCCATAATCACTCTATATTTTCAGTGAGGCATCAGAGTAACACAACCAGTGATGTCACTATGGTGTTTTGGCCGCGCCAAGATGGCCGCCAATTTTAGGCTCACCTGGTCAACTTCGAACAGCTGAAAAAGCAGTTTTCACTCACCATATCCGAAAAAAAAGTTTGCAGTGTTTCCAAGTAAGGTTCAAACTTTATCATTAAGCAAAAATGTCAGATGCGAAAATTTCGTTTCAGTAGCACTTTAAATGTCATTAAGAAAATGACCTCTTAAAACACCCATTTTTTACATCTTGCACAATACATCCTACAATAATGGCAGCCAAGCTGGCTGAATTCCGTGAGAGGCTAGCTTAAGTCCAACTAAATTATTATGTACATAATGTTTGTACATGTACCTGTTGGCAGCTAAGTTAGCCACACATCCCTCAATGAACTTCATTCTGATCTTCTTCTCGCCAGTGTAACAAATCAACTGACACAATA
The DNA here is from genome assembly GCA_019787425.1 of Platygyra sinensis. Lineage (NCBI taxonomy): Eukaryota > Metazoa > Cnidaria > Anthozoa > Scleractinia > Merulinidae > Platygyra > Platygyra sinensis. Next base: position 16,278 of record JAHPZR010031166.1, read on the forward strand.
GTTTTTCAGCTTCCTGAACCAAGCCATCAGCAAGATGGATCTTGAAAAAAGAAACATCATGTGAAACATCATCAGAAAAATCTCATACAACAATATTTTGTCTTGGGAAAACTTAAAAAAACAATGCTACAAAAAAAAACACCTTCTTCCTCCATCGCAATTCTTTACCGAGAAAATCATCGAACCATGAAATGGGCTCAAATTTTTGTATTGAGTATTCTCACTTTCTTTTGGTGACCCTTCCATACTCCTTTATGTTGTTGTATTTGACTGCAAGCAAAGTGCAAAGTAAAGGTGGGGAATGGGAAAGAAGCTGATAAATATGTTTAAAAAACTTATTTTTATTTACTTTTAACACATTTATCTGTTTCTTTTTTCCCTTTCCCCACATTTAGTTTGAACCTCGCTCACAATCAACCCACAACAACACAAATGAATGTAGGCGGGTTAGCAAAACAAAATGAGAGTGGTGGCTGTACAAAAATTTGAGCCTAATCCACAGTTAAGTGATTTATAGTGCTGACAATAAGACTAACAGGCAATGACTTACAGCTTTATCATCTTGAATCAGATCCCAGAGTAAAGTCTTCCCTTCCTCACACACTGTGTTTAAATCAAACCCTAGGCTTCTCTCTCGTTCATCCCCTTCATCCTGCATGACACGCAGAGCAGCCACTGTCTTGAGCTGTGTCAGTTCATCTTGCACACCCTCGGCATCAAACTCATCCAGGTCACGCCTGTCAGACAGAGAGCTACCACGACTATTTGTGCAGCTGGTACTATCAATGTCAGCATCTTCTCCACCTGTTTTTTCTTGGCTGGAGTAATCTTCTGCTTGGCCAGGATAGGGCTGTCTGAGATCAGGGGGGTGAGGGATCTCCTCTGTGTCCATGTCAGCACTCCCCTGTGAGGAAAGACTGCACAAAACAAAATGTGGGTGTGATTAATCTTTACTTATCAGCCATAGCCTCAGTGTAAATTTATCCTTGGTCACTGCTAGCGGAACGTTCCCTTGGATATACAGTACCGCTCAGATATACATTAACCAAAAACTGCGCATAATACGCGTATAAAAATACGCGTATGTGCGTATGAGGATACGCGTATATGCGTATAAGTATACGCGTATGTGCGTATAATTATACGCGTATATGCGTATGTTTATACGCGTATGTGCGTATAAAAATGCGTCTACACCCATATGCGCATATACGCGTATGTTCATTAGTATGTATGAACTTGCTTATTGTCTTTCTTTTGTCAGAAGGTTATTGTTCTAAGGAAAAGCTTGACAGCACTAAAAAACTAAACGACTACCAGCGACATGAAGACTTTTCCCGAAACGCTCTCCGTTGTGAGTGTATACGAGTTAGATAGACAGTATGTGCTTATCGATATAAATTGTTAATGGATTATCCTTTTCGAACAGAACTTTCGTGAGCAGAGAAGACGTTTTCATCATTTACCACACTACATCCGTTGCAACGGCTTTGGAATGTGTTCAAAATAAATTTAATACCGGTACATCGAATTTCAGCAGAATCAACAAAGAAGCCCGTTTGTGAACAGCGTTCTGAACAGGAACCCACACAGGATGTTTCTTTTATGGCTTACACCATTGATAAACAAGTTTTTCTTAGAAACTTTTCCATTCATTATACACACAGTAAAAGAAGTTCTACCAGGCCATTTTAATCGTGTTGCGTTACCTGTCACGACTACGTGTTGTTCTCCCGACTCGCGACTGACTCGTAAGCAAATTTTGATGAATTTGATTCGCCCCTAGTTTAGATATTTGCTTTAAAATCTCTTGCGAAGAGCTGAGATGGTTTGTTTTAGTATCCACAGCTAAGTCAAACAAAAAAAACTGAAAAAACTGCTGACTGTACGAAGAAAAAAAATGAAAACGATTTCACTGTCAGCTGTCCAGGTTGACGCTCCCTTTACGAGCGGCTGTATGAAATAATTTCAAAATCTTTCAAAACACATCCTGAACCCACACAACTCAAAGAATATGATAACAACTCAAACACTTTATTTAGTAGTATTAATCTTATAGCTTGTTTTACACATAATTGCATTAAATGGATTCTAACAAACAGTGCAGAGTTCTCGGAAAGCTCCGGCGACGGCGCTGTCTAGTCGTCCTTGGTGCGCCGGCTACTCAAAGTAACTCACGTGAAAAAACTTATGGCTAATTTTCATATGTAGCAGTGTGATTTATCCGTCAATAAAATTAAGCACAGATGCTGTATGTCGAAATTTCTTGTCAACAAATTCGTAGCGATTAAAAATACAACTGTTTTTGCTGTAAAATAAAAGAAATCTGAGACCACTTGGGTCGTGAGAATTGCCGCAAAACGTGATGTGGGCACCGAGCCGTAACGGCAGCACAGAAATATTTGACATCGAGGTGATCAAGGTTTCTGTGTTTTCGTTTGTTTCTGCAAGGGAAAATGTTAGTGTATTCACAAGTCTAAATATAAAGTTATTCGACTGATTACTAAGCGTGGTTTCGCATGTTCCCAAGTTTGAATAAAAAGTTTCAAGGTTTCATCTGCAAAGCGAATGTTTTATACAAGGTTAAATAAAAAGCCATTCGTATGACAACTTGTGCTTTCGCATGTTCACAATCTTTTAATAAACAGTCGGTTTCGTTTGAGACTGTAAATCAGACGGGAGCGATGAGAGGCAGCTGTATTCGCAGGCTACAAAGTTGGCGAAGAAATTGTTGACATAGGCGGTGTTGCTGTGTTGAGATTTACAAACTGAGCATCGATTTTTAAAGCAAATATCTAAACTAGGGGCGAATCAAATTCATCAAAATTTGCTTACGAGTCAGTCGCGAGTCGGGAGAACAACACGTAGTCGTGACAGGTAACGCAACACGATTAAAATGGCCTGGTAGAACTTCTTTTACTGTGTGTATAATGAATGGAAAAGTTTCTAAGAAAAACTTGTTTATCAATGGTGTAAGCCATAAAAGAAACATCCTGTGTGGGTTCCTGTTCAGAACGCTGTTCACAAACGGGCTTCTTTGTTGATTCTGCTGAAATTCGATGTACCGGTATTAAATTTATTTTGAACACATTCCAAAGCCGTTGCAACGGATGTAGTGTGGTAAATGATGAAAACGTCTTCTCTGCTCACGAAAGTTCTGTTCGAAAAGGATAATCCATTAACAATTTATATCGATAAGCACATACTGTCTATCTAACTCGTATACACTCACAACGGAGAGCGTTTCGGGAAAAGTCTTCATGTCGCTGGTAGTCGTTTAGTTTTTTAGTGCTGTCAAGCTTTTCCTTAGAACAATAACCTTCTGACAAAAGAAAGACAATAAGCAAGTTCATACATACTAATGAACATACGCGTATATGCGCATATGGGTGTAGACGCATTTTTATACGCACATACGCGTATAAACATACGCATATACGCGTATAATTATACGCACATACGCGTATACTTATACGCATATACGCGTATCCTCATACGCACATACGCGTATTTTTATACGCGTATTATGCGCAGTTTTTGGTTAATGTATATCTGAGCGGTACTGTATATCCAAGGGAACGTTCCGCTAGCAGTGACCAAGGATAAATTTACACTGAGGCTATGGCTGATAAGTAAAGATTAATCACACCCACATTTTGTTTTGTGCAGTCTTTCCTCACAGGGGAGTGCTGACATGGACACAGAGGAGATCCCTCACCCCCCTGATCTCAGACAGCCCTATCCTGGCCAAGCAGAAGATTACTCCAGCCAAGAAAAAACAGGTGGAGAAGATGCTGACATTGATAGTACCAGCTGCACAAATAGTCGTGGTAGCTCTCTGTCTGACAGGCGTGACCTGGATGAGTTTGATGCCGAGGGTGTGCAAGATGAACTGACACAGCTCAAGACAGTGGCTGCTCTGCGTGTCATGCAGGATGAAGGGGATGAACGAGAGAGAAGCCTAGGGTTTGATTTAAACACAGTGTGTGAGGAAGGGAAGACTTTACTCTGGGATCTGATTCAAGATGATAAAGCTGTAAGTCATTGCCTGTTAGTCTTATTGTCAGCACTATAAATCACTTAACTGTGGATTAGGCTCAAATTTTTGTACAGCCACCACTCTCATTTTGTTTTGCTAACCCGCCTACATTCATTTGTGTTGTTGTGGGTTGATTGTGAGCGAGGTTCAAACTAAATGTGGGGAAAGGGAAAAAAGAAACAGATAAATGTGTTAAAAGTAAATAAAAATAAGTTTTTTAAACATATTTATCAGCTTCTTTCCCATTCCCCACCTTTACTTTGCACTTTGCTTGCAGTCAAATACAACAACATAAAGGAGTATGGAAGGGTCACCAAAAGAAAGTGAGAATACTCAATACAAAAATTTGAGCCCATTTCATGGTTCGATGATTTTCTCGGTAAAGAATTGCGATGGAGGAAGAAGGTGTTTTTTTTTGTAGCATTGTTTTTTTAAGTTTTCCCAAGACAAAATATTGTTGTATGAGATTTTTCTGATGATGTTTCACATGATGTTTCTTTTTTCAAGATCCATCTTGCTGATGGCTTGGTTCAGGAAGCTGAAAAACTATTGTGTCAGTTGATTTGTTACACTGGCGAGAAGAAGATCAGAATGAAGTTCATTGAGGGATGTGTGGCTAACTTAGCTGCCAACAGGTACATGTACAAACATTATGTACATAATAATTTAGTTGGACTTAAGCTAGCCTCTCACGGAATTCAGCCAGCTTGGCTGCCATTATTGTAGGATGTATTGTGCAAGATGTAAAAAATGGGTGTTTTAAGAGGTCATTTTCTTAATGACATTTAAAGTGCTACTGAAACGAAATTTTCGCATCTGACATTTTTGCTTAATGATAAAGTTTGAACCTTACTTGGAAACACTGCAAACTTTTTTTTCGGATATGGTGAGTGAAAACTGCTTTTTCAGCTGTTCGAAGTTGACCAGGTGAGCCTAAAATTGGCGGCCATCTTGGCGCGGCCAAAACACCATAGTGACATCACTGGTTGTGTTACTCTGATGCCTCACTGAAAATATAGAGTGATTATGGGAGAAGGGATTAGTGTTCAAAGCCCCCGAAAAACATTTTTAGGACATCTCAGAGCTGTGAAGCAGTTAAGAACAGTAGCTGTAAACCTGAAGAGGCGGAGAGTTCATCCTGAAGCCTTTCAGTCTATTCAATTGGATATTTCCAGGATATTTATGTAAGCAAGCAAACGAGTCCGAGTTGTTAAATCGCAAAACGATCAGGACACTTAATCAAATGGCGATCACTCATTTAACAATAGCTACACTCATAAAGTAAACTAGACATGAAAACAAGAGAAAGCGGCTTCTGAAAATATTATCCGGACTATTGCTACACAAATCGCAGCAACAACGCTTCTATTCTTCGAGTCGCTTCGTGCGGAGGAAACCCGACGCTCGCCGCAGACAAGATTGCGCTACATATACAGTGACCTTTTATCTGGTTGGACACGAGAAAGCGGTGGAAATCGAGCCTACTACATCCTACAAGTTACCACAGCAGCAACAATTTAAGAAAGGCTCGTCTTTTATATACAGGTAACGAATTTAAAACTTTAAAGACAAACTAAGCTGCCATGACCCCGTGTTTTCAGGAAACTAAAGAAAGCGTGACCGTGTCGGCAGCAAAAGATCATATATGCAAATTAGTTCACATTCTGAAAATAAACCTTCGAAATGTAAACTAGCGATGTTTTAACGAATTGCTTTGAACTTGGATACTAATAAATGAAGATCTTGACATAATACACGGTAAGGAACTCAAAGTAATCCATCGGCCGTGAAATGTTGCATTTGGGACTGATATGTGTAAGAAAAGCAAAATATCGGCCGCTTTGTTTACACTGATGCGTATGCCGCGATATTAAAAGCAAACTGGCCGTGCTGTAGACCACAATTCTAGTTCCGATGCTCACAACAACTCTCACTTAATAGTATCATAAAAATATGCCCTCTGTGTGCAATCTAGTACTCGCTGCAAAGCTTGTGGACCGTTAATAATTTCATGATTGTGCGGATATAAACAACAAATAACAAATAAACTTTATTAACCCATTGACATCCAAGACCCTGAGCCCAGACCACCCCTTGAAATCCAGACAAAATGGCCACTTGAGTGAATTCACACACTAGTGTTATAATATTTCAAGATTTTAATGCTTTCCCTTTGTCCTTCTG
>JAHPZR010031166.1:25000-26367 GCA_019787425.1 Platygyra sinensis
TCTCCACGCGAGGTGTAAATCGGAATTTTAAATGTTCTATCTCAGAATGGCGCGTGCGGTATTTGAAGGGACAAACATGGTTAACGCTAAAAGCAGCAACGGGCATTATAGATCATTGTGTAAAGACAAGAATTTCTGTCGAACAGCGAGCAAAAGCCTTGGTTTTAAGAAAAACAGAAGGTCTTCGCTCCTGGAAATCGCGCGGAAATGTCAAATCTCGAAGTCAACTGTATCATGAATATGTGATGCATGCAGGCAGTGAGCGTGCATCGCAAACACTACTTTCATCCAAAAGGTACCGAACAAAGCATTTCAAAGTTGTTTCCAGCCTTTGGGAGTCATTTCCCTTTATTTGTTTCCGAAATGACATTGTGTGACATTTTTTGATGTCACGAGCAATGAGTTGGTCCTTCTTATTTGCATAACTCAACGGTTCTCAGCCACGGTACTCACTTTAAAATGACATTTTATTTCTTAACTTAAATTCAGACAATCATGGACAAAAGTCTTGGGACAAATTTACATTTGAGGTGCTTTTTCACACGCGCCAAGCAAACAGTCAGGCGCGAATTCATCTACACTTGTTCAGCCCCTCTCTCTCCCCCTCCCCCTCCCCCCCCCTCTACAATGTTGGACAAGTGTACACGCTCTATTTTCTCCGGACAACATTGTATGGGGGGCGGGGGGGGGGGGGGAGAAACGCATAACAGTCCTCTTTTAAAAACTCCGTTTTAAAAACACAAAAAATTAGTGCAATTACACAAGTGTCCCAAGGAATTTTGTCCAGGATTGTAGTTAAAATCATGGTGAATTTTATTTTTGTCAAATCCCAATGGAAAGTGCTGTTTATAGCCTCCGAGTCGACGTTTTCGAACAAACTGTGTCCGGGCTCTGGAACCGAGTTTAAGGACCTTGTGACGTCACTGGTTGTGTTCACGCCAGAGATCACTTGAGTTATTCAAGTTTATTCTTCATATTATCGATACCTAGTAGGTTTCTTCCTTGTAATTTTCTGTCCAGCCTTGACAGAAAATACACATCGTAGACGTTAGAGGGCGCCAGAGTGTAGATTAACGAAATGAATGCTACAGATTAGAACAGCTCAGTATATACCTTTGGAACATCTTGAGAACACGATTGGAGACTTCGAAGACGAATGTGGCCACTTTTATATCAAGACCTGAAGCCTGAACACGATATATCGTCGTTTTGTTTTCAGCTTGGATCAGAAACTTGGATTCTCACTGTTATCTAAGGTCTATTTAACCTAGTTTTGAATATGTATCTTCCGCAACTTTACTGCATTAATTAAAGCGGTAAGCACATTAATTAGCCATCCACATGTTCTCAGTTTTAAGTGTTAATTA
>JAHPZR010031168.1:0-12021 GCA_019787425.1 Platygyra sinensis
ATAAGTCATTCAAATCGGATGAAATCATGCTCGATGCGTCTAAAACCAAGTTGTTGCGTCTTTACACTTAAACTAAACAAAAAGCCGTCAAGCATTAAGCTCTAAATTAGTTAGCGTAAAAAAATGTGGTCATTGCATCCATAGAAAGGTGATTTTTTTAACAGCAAAATCAAATAGGAATGATTTATTCGATGTATAATGAATAAGTGGAGCTTATTTTTTCAGGTTAATTTTATTTTGATTAAAGCACTAATAGACCTTTCACAGAGAAAAATATCCCTAAACAATATATATACCAGCGGGATCCCTCATGTCTGCGCGACACATTGACATCTTTCTTTCATCGCGTTATCCAAGACAAAGAAACTAGACCTACACACATGTCGGTTTACTCAGTTGATATTGCGCAAATTAAGAAAAAAATGCGTCGTTTTTTCTGCCGCTCGATCGCATGCTCTTTCAACTTCTCGCAGACTCCAGGTCGCAGGCTAAGAAAAGAAAGAGACTGCTCGCAGTCTGAGTTAAAGTCTTTCGGCTCGTAATACCATACCCTGTTTAGGACAGGTTCTAACCTGTTTAGGACAGAGGCAAGTCGAATTGTATACCCTGTTTAGGACAGCGAGGCCAAAAAACCATACCCTATTCAGCGGCACGTCCCCGTATAGCCCAAATAAGGGAGTGCCTTCCCCCCCCCCCGGGAGTTGACCCTGTGGATAGTGTTGATTTTGGTGGATTTTTGATAGTGTTGAGGTTGGTGGATATGTCGCTAAAGAGTCAGTCAGTGATGTGGCCATAGGAGATAACCTTTCTCATGAGCAAAGAGCAGAGTTTATGGATCTTCCAAATGAGTTTCAAAACTTGTTCACCGAAGCCCCAGCCACAACAAATTTGGCTCAGCATCATATCAAGCTTACTTCCGACCAACCAGTTAGATCAAGACCATACCCAGTACCGTATGGCTTGAGAGAATAGCTGAAGAAGGATATTATAGACATGATGAAGATGGGAGTCATAAGAGAATCAAGTTCGCCCTACGCTTCGCCTGTTGTGGTTGTTAAGAAAAAAAGACAACACAAACCGTGTATGCGTGGATTATCGTAGACTGAATAAATTAATCGTGTTTGACCCTGAGCCAATGCCAACTGCCGAGCATTTGTTCCAGAAGTTGAATGGTGACAAGTATTTTACCAGAATTAATTTGAGCAAGGGCTACTCGCAAATTTCTCTTCCTAAGGAGGATATTCCGAAGACCGTTTTTGTGACGTCTGACGGATCGTATGAATTCCTGAGGATGGCGTTCGGTATGATCAACTCCGCAGCGACCTTAAAGAGAGCCATGAAGAAGCTATTGCATGGATTGAAAAACGTTGAATTTTACTGGGATGGTATTTTGGTTCACATCCGTACGTGGGAAGAGCACATCAAGGCGCTTCGAGAGTTGTTTAGAAGAATATTAGCTGCTGGAATGACCATAAGACCGACCAAATGTCTTTTTGGATTAAACACCGTCGATTTTCTTGGTCATCGTTTAGAGGAAAGGTTAATTGGTCTTCATGAAGACAACGTGACAAAGATTAGAGATGCTCCAAGACCAACTACTAAGAAGCAAGTATGATCGTTCATGGGTTTGGCTGGATATTACAGAGATTTTATCCCCAACTTTCATACCTCACGCGTTCAGACCTCACGCGTAATGGCCAACCTAACAAAGTTAAATGGGGTGAGGCACAGGAGAAAGCCCATCAGAGTATCAAGGCCCTCCTAACAAAGGAACCAGTCCTTCGACTGCCAGATCCAGGGAAAACCTACTTTCTGCAGACTGATGCTTCTGATAGTGGAATTGGCGCTGTGTTTGATGCAGGAACATGATGGCAAACTATTTCCCGTTTGCTATGGGAGCAAGAAATTGTCAAGTGCAGAGCGTAATTATTCAACCATCGAGAAGGAGTGTCTAGCTATTGTGTGAGCATTCAAGAGGTTTCATCTTATTTTTATGGAGTTCCCTTTGTCCTACAAACAGATCACGATCCATTAAAGTACATGAGCAGTGCGAAGTTCGCTAATGGACGCCTAATGCGTTGGGCTATGTTTCTTCAGAGTTATAACTTCAGAGTTGAGGCTATCAAGGGATCTGAGAATGTAGGAGCAGATTATCTAAGCAGAGTAGAGGAATAACTTAAGAGAAATTGGACTACCTCATGATCATCTCTTAATACTATTTAATTACTTTTTTCGTTGTTAGTAGAAATTTAAGACATTTCTTCTCAAGAGGGGTTATGTTACGAATAATTATTGCGTGACTAGTACTTGGAAGATTTCGCGAATATGCTAATTTCGTCTCGAATCTTCTAGCCTATTTAATTAGTATCGCATCACAGTGTATTTTTAGTTGTTTACGTCTGTTGCTGTAAATAGTTTATATTGTAATGTTACTTTATTTAGTCGAGCCGAAAAGTTCTTGAACGTTATGCTGTAAAGTATATAATTGAACCGGTCTAGTTTTTAAATGGTTTTTTTTTTCCCAGGAGTGTTGAGAGAATAATCTCGTGAGTTAGTTGCGTTTACTGAAGTGTGATGAAGGTCGCGTGTAAAGCTTGGAGGCTTTGCAAAGTATCGACAGATCGTGTTTGAAAAAGTGTAACAAAGAGGTTACGTGGATATCTAGGCAGAGGCCTTGTGTTTATACAAGAGTTCAAGTGTAGTTACAGGCCTAGCGTGTGCTCGTTGTGTGTGCTTGTTGTGTGGAATTACTGCATTCGTGTTGATTAAATAACCTTATTGTTGTTTCCGACATCCTTGTGTTCTTATTAGACTACAAACTACCTGCCACTAAAAACATCGAACTCGCGACAACCTCGAATAATGTTGTCGATTTACCATGTTAATCAATTGCCGGTTTTCATATGACGTCAGTAAAATTGAAACTACAAAACTATCGATCCTCCTGAGATTTTACTTTCATGATGTATAAGAGCAGCTCAATACTACTATTCATACAAAGTTTCGCTCAAAATGGATTCTTGGTGTTGTGATAGACTACGCTTGAGTTTTTTAAGCTTTTACGTGACGCTGCATTAACATGACGGCCAAGAGAGCTGTTACGCTGGTTAAAAAAAGTGACTTATTTCGGGGAATTTGGCTATCTGAACAGTTCTTGTATTGGAAAAAAGTTATTCTTTTAATGTTTTTTAGTTCCTCGAGAGATAAATTCACGCTTTTGCAACAAGACTCCTTGGTTTTTAACTCTTTAGTTTTTAGCAAATTATTTTATTGTTCCAATGTATGGGCAAATGCATTGAGGTGTAACATTAACAAACTGCAAGCTGTGCAAAACTTCGCTTGCTGCATTCTGAGCAGCGCGCTAATTTGATCATATTACACTCATTTGTAAAGAGCTCAATTGGCTCCCGTTGGGAAACCAGCTATATTACCGTAGCGCTACAATGTATGACAAGCCAAGCCTACGAATACCTGTTTTCAAAATTTTTAAACCGAGCAGAGGTGAGTGGAAATAGCACCAGAAACTCACAATTGTTCAACATTTCACTTTTTAAAACCGCTAGAGGCTAAAGAACCTTTTATTATAAAACAATTAATTTATGGAATTCTGTAGCTTATTCTATTAAACTGTGCAATTTAGTCGCTGTTTTTTTAAAAATCGCCTTAGGACTAAACTCCGTAAAGAATTGCAATTTTTCGACTTAATTCTCCCAAGTGTTTCTATAACTCGATAGAAACAAGGAGTACATGTTTTATTTTTTCTTTTAGAAAATACCGCGACGAGAAAAAGGAAAACAACTTGTTAACTTTGATTATAAAAATGTAAATTATCTTTGCTCGCTCGTCATCACTGAGACGACAGCTCGTGCCAGCTCTGTGTCTCCATCGAGCTGTAGGCCCAATGCAAAAATGGCTACCTTAAATTTATTCTTTTGTTCTTATTCAAAATAGCCTCACTAACCTCGTTAGGGATAACAAATTCTTTACAATTTTTTGTTTCATAAACGAGGTTAGTTTCTGAGTTAGTTTCTGCCGCACTCCTTCGCAGCCCTTTTCTTGTTTAATATTGTGATGTCGAGGTGGCCTCTCCTATAAGCCTGGTGGTTTCTTGAGGTCTTCTCGCCTAACAATTTGCTGTATATTATTATTGTTATTATTATTATTTATCTTATTTTTTTCCTTTTTTTTAAATCTGTTGTAATATAAAGGCAAATGAATGATGATCATGATGATGATGATCATTAGTGGAGCCTATTTTAAATACGAAATAATGTTAAGGCATCCATTTGTGCATGGTGTCTATTAAAACACACGATTTTTAAGGTGGCCTCGATCGGATTTTTGAGTCACGATACCATTCAACTTTGAGCGACTAGAGCAGCACCATTATCAATCCAACAGAAAATCAAACGTTAGTGGTGTGCTAGAGAAAGATCAAAGTTTCAAATGGGGTACATTTCACCAAGATCTGAGTTACCATAGCAACGAAATGACACCATGCCCCATTTTACATAAGAACGAATAACTTGCCACCAGACAAAATTTCGGAAATACGACGTCGGGATCTCGGACTTGACATAGCTGCCTCAACGATAGCAAAATTGTAAAAAAATCTATAAGAGCGTTTTCGAGAAAATTGCGAGTGAATTTTCAAGGTGTCAAAATGCAACAAAAGCATACTTGTTTTAAATGTTATTGCAAACTATGTCCACAAGACTTGAATAAATGGCATTCTGGTCTTAAATGAATCTTCTAGCATATAATTACCTCGAGTGAAAATCTCAGAGAAATCGCTCCGTTTGATTTTCAGAAACAGTGGCGTGGAATATCAACTGGTTGTAGGCCGTTATTTTTCATTTTATCAAAAATTGGTCCCTAAAAATTCTTAAATTGGGTGTGAATTAAAAAGCACTCGATGAATTTTTTTTATACTTGGCCCTCGATAAGATTAATCCATATTTAACGTAATACTGGAGTTTTCAAATAAATTGAAACATTTTAAGGCTGCTAATTTTCAGCGTCAGAAACTAACTCAGAAACTAACCTCGTTTATGAAACAAAAATTGTAAAGAATTTGTTATCCCTAACGAGGTTAGTGAGGCTATTTTGAATAAGAACAAAAGAATAAATTTAAGGTAGCCATTTTTGCATTGGGCCTACAGCTCGATGGAGACACAGAGCTGGCACGAGCTGTCGTCTCAGTGATGACGAGCGAGCAAAGATAATTTACATTTTTATAATCAAAGTTAACAAGTTGTTTTCCTTTTTCTCGTCGCGGTATTTTCTAAAAGAAAAAATAAAACATGTACTCCTTGTTTCTATCGAGTTATAGAAACACTTGGGAGAATTAAGTCGAAAAATTGCAATTCTTTACGGAGTTTAGTCCTAAGGCGATTTTTAAAAAAACAGCGACTAAATTGCACAGTTTAATAGAATAAGCTACAGAATTCCATAAATTAATTGTTTTATAATAAAAGGTTCTTTAGCCTCTAGCGGTTTTAAAAAGTGAAATGTTGAACAATTGTGAGTTTCTGGTGCTATTTCCACTCACCTCTGCTCGGTTTAAAAATTTTGAAAACAGGTATTCGTAGGCTTGGCTTGTCATACATTGTAGCGCTACGGTAATATAGCTGGTTTCCCAACGGGAGCCAATTGAGCTCTTTACAAATGAGTGTAATATGATCAAATTAGCGCGCTGCTCAGAATGCAGCAAGCGAAGTTTTGCACAGCTTGCAGTTTGTTAATGTTACACCTCAATGCATTTGCCCATACATTGGAACAATAAAATAATTTGCTAAAAACTAAAGAGTTAAAAACCAAGGAGTCTTGTTGCAAAAGCGTGAATTTATCTCTCGAGGAACTAAAAAACATTAAAAGAATAACTTTTTTCCAATACAAGAACTGTTCAGATAGCCAAATTCCCCGAAATAAGTCACTTTTTTTTAACCAGCGTAACAGCTCTCTTGGCCGTCATGTTAATGCAGCGTCACGTAAAAGCTTAAAAAACTCAAGCGTAGTCTATCACAACACCAAGAATCCATTTTGAGCGAAACTTTGTATGAATAGTAGTATTGAGCTGCTCTTATACATCATGAAAGTAAAATCTCAGGAGGATCGATAGTTTTGTAGTTTCAATTTTACTGACGTCATATGAAAACCGGCAATTGATTAACATGGTAAATCGACAACATTATTCGAGGTTGTCGCGAGTTCGATGTTTTTAGTGGCAGGTAGTTTGTAGTCTAATAAGAACACAAGGATGTCGGAAACAACAATAAGGTTATTTAATCAACACGAATGCAGTAATTCCACACAACAAGCACACACAACGAGCACACGCTAGGCCTGTAACTACACTTGAACTCTTGTATAAACACAAGGCCTCTGCCTAGATATCCACGTAACCTCTTTGTTACACTTTTTCAAACACGATCTGTCGATACTTTGCAAAGCCTCCAAGCTTTACACGCGACCTTCATCACACTTCAGTAAACGCAACTAACTCACGAGATTATTCTCTCAACACTCCTGGGAAAAAAAAACCATTTAAAAACTAGACCGGTTCAATTATATACTTTACAGCATAACGTTCAAGAACTTTTCGGCTCGACTAAATAAAGTAACATTACAATATAAACTATTTACAGCAACAGACGTAAACAACTAAAAATACACTGTGATGCGATACTAATTAAATAGGCTAGAAGATTCGAGACGAAATTAGCATATTCGCGAAATCTTCCAAGTACTAGTCACGCAATAATTATTCGTAACATAACCCCTCTTGAGAAGAAATGTCTTAAATTTCTACTAACAACGAAAAAGTAATTAAATAGTATTAAGAGATGATCATGAGGTAGTCCAATTTCTCTTAAGTTATTCCTCTACTCTGCTTAGATAATCTGCTCCTACATTCTCAGATCCCTTGATAGCCTCAACTCTGAAGTTATAACTCTGAAGAAACATAGCCCAACGCATTAGGCGTCCATTAGCGAACTTCGCACTGCTCATGTACTTTAATGGATCGTGATCTGTTTGTAGGACAAAGGGAACTCCATAAAAATAAGATGAAACCTCTTGAATGCTCACACAATAGCTAGACACTCCTTCTCGATGGTTGAATAATTACGCTCTGCACTTGACAATTTCTTGCTCCCATAGCAAACGGGAAATAGTTTGCCATCATGTTCCTGCATCAAACACAGCGCCAATTCCACTATCAGAAGCATCAGTCTGCAGAAAGTAGGTTTTCCCTGGATCTGGCAGTCGAAGGACTGGTTCCTTTGTTAGGAGGGCCTTGATACTCTGATGGGCTTTCTCCTGTGCCTCACCCCATTTAACTTTGTTAGGTTGGCCATTACGCGTGAGGTCTGAACGCGTGAGGTATGAAAGTTGGGGATAAAATCTCTGTAATATCCAGCCAAACCCATGAACGATCATACTTGCTTCTTAGTAGTTGGTCTTGGAGCATCTCTAATCTTTGTCACGTTGTCTTCATGAAGACCAATTAACCTTTCCTCTAAACGATGACCAAGAAAATCGACGGTGTTTAATCCAAAAAGACATTTGGTCGGTCTTATGGTCATTCCAGCAGCTAATATTCTTCTAAACAACTCTCGAAGCGCCTTGATGTGCTCTTCCCACGTACGGATGTGAACCAAAATACCATCCCAGTAAAATTCAACGTTTTTCAATCCATGCAATAGCTTCTTCATGGCTCTCTTTAAGGTCGCTGCGGAGTTGATCATACCGAACGCCATCCTCAGGAATTCATACGATCCGTCAGACGTCACAAAAACGGTCTTCGGAATATCCTCCTTAGGAAGAGAAATTTGCGAGTAGCCCTTGCTCAAATTAATTCTGGTAAAATACTTGTCACCATTCAACTTCTGGAACAAATGCTCGGCAGTTGGCATTGGCTCAGGGTCAAACACGATTAATTTATTCAGTCTACGATAATCCACGCATACACGGTTTGTGTTGTCTTTTTTTCTTAACAACCACAACAGGCGAAGCGTAGGGCGAACTTGATTCTCTTATGACTCCCATCTTCATCATGTCTATAATATCCTTCTTCAGCTATTCTCTCAAGCCATACGGTACTGGGTATGGTCTTGATCTAACTGGTTGGTCGGAAGTAAGCTTGATATGATGCTGAGCCAAATTTGTTGTGGCTGGGGCTTCGGTGAACAAGTTTTGAAACTCATTTGGAAGATCCATAAACTCTGCTCTTTGCTCATGAGAAAGGTTATCTCCTATGGCCACATCACTGACTGACTCTTTAGCGACATATCCACCAACCTCAACACTATCAAAATCCACCAAAATCAACACTATCCACAGGGTCAACTCCCGGGGGGGGGGAGGCACTCCCTTATTTGGGCTATACGGGGACGTGCCGCTGAATAGGGTATGGTTTTTTGGCCTCGCTGTCCTAAACAGGGTATACAATTCGACTTGCCTCTGTCCTAAACAGGTTAGAACCTGTCCTAAACAGGGTATGGTATTACGAGCCGAAAGACTTTAACTCAGACTGCGAGCAGTCTCTTTCTTTTCTTAGCCTGCGACCTGGAGTCTGCGAGAAGTTGAAAGAGCATGCGATCGAGCGGCAGAAAAACGACGCATTTTTTTCTTAATTTGCGCAATATCAACTGAGTAAACCGACATGTGGTAGGTCTAGTTTCTTTGTCTTGGATAACGCGATGAAAGAAAGATGTCACTGTGTCGCGCAGACATGAGGGATCCCGCTGGTATATATATTGTTTAGGGATATTTTTCTCTGTGAAAGGTCTATTAGTGCTTTAATCAAAATAAAATTAACCTGAAAAAATAAGCTCCACTTATTCATTATACATCGAATAAATCATTCCTATTTGATTTGCTGTTAAAAAATCACCTTTCTATGGATGCAATGACCACATTTTTTTACGCTAACTAATTTAGAGCTTAATGCTTGACGGCTTTTTGTTTAGTTTAAGTGTAAAGACGCAACAACTTGGTTTTAGACGCATCGAGCATGATTTCTCCGATTTGAATGACTTATTAAAGGGACAGTATCACAGACTGCGCATGCCTAGGTAATCAACCAAAAGTGGTCCGACGTTTTCAAGTTTGTGATCTGTGAAACAAAATGGCGTCAACAGCGGAGGACAGAATCCTCACGGTCACGGAGGCCGTAGAAACAACTCTGGCCGTAAGAACGTTTTTAATGCGGACAGCGGCATGAAACAGGAACGGGGAAGTCGAGAAGAAGAATTCGGCTCGAAGAAAATATCTACAAGTCGTGGTTACAAGGCAAACTAAAATGAAGCCACGTACAGTTCAACAAATAACATCGAGTTCGCGATAAATTTACTCTCATTAGAAAATCGTAGACGGTAAGCTTGCATTAGCTTGGTTCTCTTCTTCAGTTTTTGCTTTACTATTATTTAAGTGTATGTAAAACTTTTATAACATGTTGTTTCTGTCTGTTGGGCATCAATCAGATATTGTTGAATCACGGAATAGGAAACGAAGCGATTTCACGCGGGTGGTAACAAAACTACAAGTACATGAACCGGGACAACAGCCAAGGATATCTTCTGGAAATGTACCAGGTAGGAAACTGAACATGGTCATATCCTAAAACAAGTTAAAGTTTGGAGGCGAAGACTCGCTTGAAATCAGTAAATTCGTATATTTTAGACAGGATCTTCGACCTGTACTCCTGCGAAGTCTCCCAGTTCCTTTCACCTTTAGCAGCCATTTCTCTTGAATCTCGGCAACTGGTAAATCTCCCATTCACGATGTCACGTCGTAGCAATTGTAAGCTGACTTCCAGCTGTTTTACAATAAATAGATAAGCAAAGTTCCTGATTTTTAGCTTATTAGATATCGAAACAGTGATGAAAATAACCTGAAATAGCAGATAGCAACTTAGACTTCTTGTTTATTGAATTGGGGAAACATATTTTGACTTTTTTCACTACTATTTAGTTCAAACTCGTCATTATTTTCCGACAATGTATTGAATGTGTTAACAGCTTGTCACTGGTGTTTTGACCACAAAGAATAACAAGTCCAACCACTCATGTTATTTTCTGTTGATTTTTAATGGATCCAATCATGCATTCTACATTATGTTGTATGTCAATATTATCATAAGGTACTACTGATGGTTCTTATAACCTAAACTAACTGATCACTGCTGTAGAGTCGAATACCTGTGTGGCTTCATATACTGTAGTTATAGTTCATGTATCCATAGATGTATGATTAAAAAAAAGGCAATTTTGCTGTTCATAATTACAGGGCTTACAAAGTCAGAAGGTACCTAGAATCAATTGACTGGAATAACCACCTTCAACTTTCTGTTGCTACCAAGAAAGCAGGTGAACAGCTTTTCAGTGGAGAGTACAACCAACAAACAAAACAATTGGATATGAAAATTGTCAAAGCTGACAAGGGGTATGAGTTTATCCCTCTCCTCATTGCCAAAATGTTTCATGCCAGGATGCCAGGATTTTGATCTGTTTGCAAGGCATGTATCACTCAACAAAAGTGATCCATGTTTGTAGGCACCAACTATTGCTGCCAAGCCACTATCTCCCACAGCAGAGCAAATTAATTGCTGCATCAGATTTGGTTTGCCATCAGAGAGCTCAGAGAAGATGAAAGCTGAAGAGGAATCTTCTCCCATGGAGCATTGATCAGGGCAAAGAGTTACTAAAGAACTGTGGTTCAGAACCTTGGTCTTTTTATTAAAGGCATGCAGTCATATTTATAGCTTTATAGCTCTATTTGTACAATATTGTAAATTGGATTTAATGGTGGTGGTGTAAGCACTGTCAGGTTTAGTGAGAGCAAGGATTCTTACTGCTATTTCATGTATAATGGAGTAAATCTCTATTGTTTAGGCTTGTACTGTATCTTTACACAATATGAAAATTTACAAAAGATATTCAGTATCATGAAAAAAGAATCCCTGCTCTCATCTAAAATACCATTCCTTCACACTTGAAGACTTCACTTTGTGAATATCCAAGGACTCTGACTGTTTACTCTAAATATCTTGTCAACTGACACAAGATTTCTGTGTACATCATTATATACAGAGGATCACTTCAAATATACAGCTTTTATTTTATTCACAAAAGCAGAATCCCTCTGTGTCTCTTTCAGTCACAATAATACAAGACAAGACATTCATTTTCATTCATGACATTGTTTCCAAGAACTCTTGGTGTTGATTTTCATGCAACTGTAACATGACAGGTGTGTTTCTCATAGTTAACTCTTGAAAGGCTGGGAGTCTAATGTTGCTTCAATAAAATATATGTACATGTGCATTGTTACTTTTTTCGAAAAAAATTCTTTGCCAAGACTCCACACAGCAAAGATCTAGTGAAAAATAGACAGTTACATGCCTTACAATGAAATTTCTTCTCTATGTGTTCAGCAATCTTCTGGGCACATGTGAATGTAATAACTATGAATTAGGGCAAAAAGGGCAATAAGAGATCTTCTGAATTCAAAACTTATTTTCAGCTGAAAACTTATTTGCTGATGAGGTTCTGCTGGTTGTAGTAATGCATATAATAGAAATACAAAAATTATATGCACTGTTGTATCACGAGATCTTACTTGTATAAAAGTGTAGTTTGCTAAACTAACTACTGACTATGCCTTGACTATGTTTCACTTTATTTCTGGCTGTTTTAGTTGCAGTTACCCCAGCCAGTTTAACATTTCCATTAGGAAGAGTTTTTGAATGTAAATGGTCTTTTCAAAATGAAGTTGCCTCTAGCAAAATTTTGAAAGCAAAAAATTTTTGAAAAAAAAAGGTAACTTCTATGACAGATCCAAAAGCTGTTCTTGTACTAAACAATGGAAATCGCATTCCGGAATTACACCAGAGTAATCCAAATCCAGAGTAAGCCCAGGTCAAGCTGGTAACCCAAGGAGACTTTCGGACACGATGTCAAGCTTAGCAGCGCCTAGATTGCTTTGTTTACAAAATTGTATTTGTTAAATAAAACACTA
>JAHPZR010031169.1:0-7500 GCA_019787425.1 Platygyra sinensis
AAGCACAGAAAGCCGCAAAACTCTAGAACAAAAATTTATTTTTCAAATCGGCACTCTTAATCCTCACGGTATCAACGAACACTTTTCATTCAACTAATTTATTCTGTTGTTTTTCACGTTGCCACGCACCAACCAATAGCGTAGCTCCATACTCCAATATATAAACCACACACCAACCCAAAATTCCTGGCTTGCTC
The DNA here is from genome assembly GCA_019787425.1 of Platygyra sinensis. NCBI lineage: Eukaryota > Metazoa > Cnidaria > Anthozoa > Scleractinia > Merulinidae > Platygyra > Platygyra sinensis. The sequence goes on from JAHPZR010031169.1 coordinate 198, forward strand.
CGACGAAGGGCTAACGCTCGAAACGTCAGCTTTCGAATCTCTTTACGGTGGCTAATTAACAATTATTCCTCGAGCCCGAATGGGCTCTGAGTCAATAGCCCATGAGGCCGAAGGCCGAATGGGCTATTGACTCAGAGGCCATGAGGGCGAGAGGAATAATTGTTTTAGTAAAATCCAACTAGTTGGTCAAAAAACTATCGAGACAAAACATCTTTCGCTAGTTAAAGCGATTCAGCCGCCATTGTTTTGGTTTTGAAAGCCGGTGCTTTTCGCTACTAGTGGGCTTTATACAATAACACTAGTAATAGTTATCACTAAAGCTGCCCCCGCTTTCTTTTATTTCTGCTCATTGAAACAATAATATTGAACGTTATTGTTCAAGTCAGATACTAAAAAAAAACAATTGTCTTGATATGAACTCCTTTTTATATAAGAATATATTTGACGTGACATCTTGGCCTCGCTGCGAAAAGTGGTGTCCAGAGCACATGGACAATGTGCTGAACGCGATCCAGATCCAGAAACCAAACACTTGTTACTTGATAGCCTAATAAATTCTAAATAAAACGAAAATGCCATAAGCTATAATGTAAGAATAATACAAGAATATTTTCAGCCTAAAATCGGCAGATAAATAAGAATGTTCAGTCTGGGCCGGAAAAATAACATCCTTAGAAAAGAAAAGAGTCTACGAGCAAACGTATCTCGAAAGCACAACAGAAGTGAAATGTAAACAAAAGTATCGCGTTACAGTCGCCATATATGCAAATTAGAGTCAAGCTTTTTGTCCCCAATGAAAACGCCGCAAAACATTTACATTCGGATCCCTGCCGTAAGATTACTCAGTGAAAATAAGCCATCCAAATAAACGAGATGCCAAAGGAATATTTCAAACTTTATTCCTCCAGAGCTAACATTTGAGAGAACCTAAAACATATCTTGCAATATCAAGAGAAAAAAACTGGCAAAAAAACAGAGGTGTCAAACTCTGCAAATTACAAGCGGATAACAGCGGAAGCCACACAGAAATATGACCTCTAACGGCTTTACTCTGACGAAATGTCTCCCTGAAGACACAGGATTAGTGCTTAGCGAAATATTCAAAGATCCTCCGATCGTACCATACAAAAGGGGCAAAACTTCCTAAGCGACTACTACACGTGAATGGGAGTCGCGCAGGCCTATCACCTTATTGTTATCCTTGGGTAATTCTGACGATCGGAAAGTACTATACTGATTTAGCTATTTAGTCGCAAATGAACCACACTGGCCTCGAATTTCGATCTAGTATACTTCAGGACTCTCTGAGCTGTTTCCCCCCAAAATCCATCTTCAGGATCTCTGAAAGCGTTTTCAATTTGTTTTAGGTCATAATCTCGGCCATTTCGAAGCGAACTTATTTGATCGCGCTGAAATAGTAATGGAGGCCGGCAAATACAAACGCTTTTCAGGTACGCTTGAACTCGAAATCTAAACCAAGGACAAAGCTCGTGGCAAAGACGCCGATCCCGCAAGTCCTCGCGCCCGTGTCCCTTTGCTGGCCTCCCATGAGCGTTTGCGGGAAAAACGTCGATACCTTGCGGGCGTGCAAGCGATCAAATCGAGATTTTTTGCGGCTATATACCGGAAATACCTACATTCTCTCTTCTTCTCTCTCTATTACGCGGGGAGTCCTAAGGTGCCTCGTCGGGTTTTTGGCCCTCTGGGGCCAAAAACCCTGCGGGGGCAAAAATCAATGCGCGCGCTCTGATTGGTCAATTAGCTATGGTTTATTGTGCCGGTAAACCCATAGCAAAATCGCGCGTCTTCTCAATTATTATATACTAGTAATAGTTATCACTAAAGCTGCCCCCGCTTTTTTATATTTCTGCTCATTGAAACAATAATATTGAACGTTATTGTTCTAGTCAGACACTAAAAAAAAACAATTGTCTTGATATGAACTCTTTTTTATATAAGACTAGACGCATATTTGCGTTCACTCGGGCTTTGAGTTGGAGAGAAGCATTGTTTTTGTTGCACGTACTTTGGTGAGGCTTTTTTAAACGCTGTAGCCTGCGTAGCTTGGCGGTTTAAGCAGTTCCAGCGCGCTTAAAAGATTGTTAAACCCGCCAAGCTCAAGAGGCTATAAACGCTGTGACTACATGCCCGGCAGCCGGGCACGGTCTTAAACAGACTAAATGGCCGGCAGTCAGAAAATTTCACCGAATTTTCACTGAAAGCTTCCTTCAAGCTTCTTGATAGTATTAAATGTTTCTTTAGCAATGTCAAGTGACTCTAAAAATTACTTTGGTTGTTTAGTTGACGAAATATCCGAACGTGGGCATACTATAAAATGGAACGACATCTCTCGACACTTCGAACAATTAGACTCAAACCGGATAGTGAAACATTCACTTAACGAATTCCGACTGAAAGCCTCATTTAAGTCTATTGAAAGTACTTTATATTTCTTTAGAAATGTCAAGCGATCCTTAAAATTATTTCGGTTTTACTTACACGAATTTACCGAGCTTATGTATGCTATCACATCGCTCAGTATCTGTGATATCAGACTGCCGGTTACGGTCCCACTTAGGCTAAATGCCCGGCAGTCAGAAATATTCACCGAATTCCAACTGAAAACCTTATTCAAACCTATTGATAGTATTTGATGTTTCTTACTAAAGAAGCATCCAAGGATTGAAAAAGGATTTCAGTCGGAATTCGGTGAATATTTCTGACTTCCGGACAGTCTGATGTCACAGATACTGAGCGATGTGATGGTATATACAACAGCTGACACAAGCTCGGTAAATTCGTCTTAAGTAAAACCGAAATAATTTTAAGGATCGATTGACATTTCTGAGGAAATATAAAATACTTTCACCAGGTTTAAATGAAGGCTTTCAGTCGGAATTCGTGAAGTGCATGTTTCACTATCCGGTTTGAGTCAAATTGTTCGAAGTGTCGAGAGATTTTATAGTATGCCCACGTTCGGATATTTCGTCAACTAAAAAACCAAAGTAATTTTTAGAGTCACTTGACATTGCTAAAGAAACAATTAATACTCTCAAGAAGCTTAAAGGAAGCTTTCAGTGAAATTTCGGTAAAATTTTCTGACTGCCGGACATTTAGTCAGTTTTTAATAAGAGCGCCGGGAACACAGCGTTACATTTGTAATTATGGGTTTATCTTGTAACTGTTTTTTGTCTTGGTATACTGGAGATGCAAGGTTATACTTATGTATACAGTAAGCGGAAAAGAGTTTAGTTTATTCTTCTCTCGATTAACATTAGATAGCTCAGTGGATGTAGCATGTTTCTCGATGAAAGGTTAACTCATAAATGTTCGCTCATAAAGAGATCTCTCGTAAGGTTTGCGGACCAGTCCTTTCCGAAAGCGCTCCTCATCTTTTAGTGTAGGTCTACCGCGAACGCTGTCTGAATATTTGGTATCTGTTTTGAACGTATTATACACAGTATTTGTGCTGATCTTCCACCGCATAAACTTTTCTTCGTCCGCCATTACACCATGCCATGTGCTCATCAGACATTCTCGACCCCAGAGCTCTTGTCTTTTATCACGTGACTGACGGCGACAAGAGCTCTGGGGAACTCCACGCACGCGTAGCCAGAATCTGGCTACAAGGGTCTCATAGCGCATGCTCGTGCTTTCAAAAACCATTGTAACGATATCTAGCTTCGGTATTTTGTTGAAAAATTAAGCAGAAGGCAATAATAAAAGCTTAGTTCGCGTACACCTCCTCAACAGTTAAAATTGCCGAGATAATCCGCTAGGAAACATTTATTTGATTTTAAAGAGTTCACATGATTAATTAAAAGTCATTCAACCGTTGCGTTCAAACGTCAAATTTGAAACATGTCTCGGTTATATGCAAATTTGGAATTTGTCACGAAATAACATCTGGTTCTTCTCTCGGCGGATTCTCAGTTGTTAAACATCTTTATTCATTGAAAATAGCTTTATATTGCTGTAAAGAGCTTAGAAGAAATATTCTGGACTTTTGAAGCCGTTTTAAAACTAAAACCTCCGAAAACTGCACATTTTACGATTGCGTGCACGATCTGTCATTTGCATAAAAAAACAGACATAGAATTCCCAAGAGGGCGGGACGGTTTTCGCAAGGCACGTTCAAATTTTACCGCGTCACAGATTGACCAATCAGACGCGCTTTCTTTGTTTCAACCAACGACAAATAACGAAAGAGCTTGGTCCAGGGTTCCCCAGAGCTCTTCTCGCCGTCTGTCATGCGCAAAAGAGAAGAGCTCTGGGGTCGAGAAGGCTCATCAGAGTGAAATCGTCGCGCATGCGTATTACTTGCAAACTTGCAAACTGTGGCTGAACGAAAAAAAAAACGAAGCCGAAATTTCAACTCGGGCGTTTCCTTTGGAAAGCCCGAGTAAATATATTTTGACGTGACATCTTGGCCTCGCTACGAAAAGTGGTGTCCAGAGCACATGCACAATGTGCTGAACGCGATCCAGATCCAGAAACCAAACACTTGTACTTGATAGCCTAATAAATTCTAAATAAAACGAAATGCCATAAGCTATAATGTAAGAATAATACAAGAATATTTTCAGCCTAAAATCGGCAGAAAAATAAGAATATTCAGTCTGGGCCGGAAAAATAACATCCTTAGAAAAGAAAAGAGTGTACGAGCAAACGTATCTCGAAAGCACAACAGAAGTGAAATGTAAACATAAGTATCGCGTTACAGTCGCCATATATGCAAATTAGAGTCAAGCTTTTTGTCCTCAATGAAAACGCCGCAAAACATTTACATTTGAATCCCTGCCGTAAGATTACTCTGTGAAAATAAGCCATCCAAATAAACGAGATGCCAAAGGAATATTTCAAAGGAATATTTCAAACTTTATTCCTCCAGAGCTAACATTTGAGAGAACCTAAAACATATCTTGCAATATCAAGAGAAAAAAACTGGCAAAAACCAGAGGTGTCAAACTCTGCAAATTACAAGCGGATAACAGCGGAAGCCACACAGAAATATGACCTCTAACGGCTTTACTCTGACGAAATGTCTCCCTGAAAACACAGGATTAGTGCTTAGCGAAATATTCAAAGATCCTCCGATCGGACCATACAAAAGGGGCAAAACTTCCCAAGCGGCTACTACACGTGGGAGTCGCGCAGGCCTGCCCCCTTATTGCCCCCGCAGGGTTTTTTGGGCCCCAGAGGGCCAAAAACCCGAGGAGGCACCTTAGGCACTCCCCGCGTAATAGAGAGAGAAGAAGAGAGAATGTAGGTATTTCCGGTATATAGCCGCAAAAAATCTCGATTTGATCGCTTGCATGCCCGCAAGGTATCGACGTTTTTCCCGCAAACGCTCATGGGAGGCCAGCAAAGGGACACGGGCGCGAGGACTTGCGGGATCGGCGTCTTTGCCACGAGCTTTGTCCTTGATTCAGATCTCGAGTTCAAGCGTCCCTGAAAAGCGTTTGTATTTGCCGGCCTCCATTACTATTTCAGCGCGATCAAATAAGTTCGCTTCGAAATGGCCGAGATTATGATCTAAAAACAAATTGAAAACGCTTTCAGAGATCCTGAAGATGGATTTTGGGGGAAAAACAGCTCAGAGAGTCCTGAAGTATACTAGATCGAAATTCGAGGCCAGTGTGGTTCATTTGCGACTAAATAGCTAAATCAGTACAATACCTTCCGATCGTCAGAATTACCCAAGGATAACAATAAGGTGACAGGCCTGCCCGACTCCAATTCACGTGTAGTAGCCGCTTACGAAGTTCAGTTTGCCCCTTTTGTATGGTACGATCGGAGGATCTTTGAATATTTCGCTAAGCACTAATCCTGTGTTTTCAGGGAGACATTTCGTCAGAGTAAAGCCGTTAGAGGTCATATTTCTGTGTGGCTTCCGCTGTTATCTGCTTGTATTTTGCAGAGTTTGACACCTCTGTTTTTTTGCCCAGTTTTTTTTCTCTTGCTATTGCAAGATATGTTTTAGGTTCTCTCAAATGTTAGCTCTGGAGGAATAAAGTTTGAAATATTCCTTTGGCATCTCGTTTATTTGGATGGCTTATTTTTACTGAGTAATCTTACGGCAGGGATCCAAATGTAAATGTTTTGCGGCGTTTTCATTGAGGACAAAAGAGCTTGACTCTAATTTGCATATATGGCGACTGTAACGCGATACTTTTGTTTACATTTCACTTCTGTTGTGCTTTCGAGATACGTTTGCTCGTACACTCTTTTCTTTTCTAAGGATGTTATTTTTCCGGCCCAGACTGAATATTCTTATTTTTCTGCCGATTTTAGACTGTAAATATTCTTGTATTATTCTTACATTATAGCTTATGGCATTTTCGTTTTATTTAGAATTTATTAGGCTATCAAGTACAAGTGTTTGGTTTCTGGATCTGGATCGCGTTCAGCACATTGTGCATGTGCTCTGGACACCACTTTTCGTAGCGAGGCCAAGATGTCACGTCAAAATATATTCTTATATAAAAAAGGAGTTCATATCAAGACAATTGTTTTTTTTTTAGTATCTGACTAGAACAATAACGTTCAATATTATTGTTTCAATGAGCAGAAATAAAAGAAAGCGGGGGCAGCTTTAGGGATAACTATTACTAGTTGTTATCCTTGGGTAATTCTGACGATCGGAAGGTACTGTACTGATTTAGCTATTTAGTCGCAAATGAACCACACTGGCCTCGAATTTCGATCTAGTATACTTCAGGACTCTCTGAGCTGTTTTTCCCCCAAAATCCATCTTCAGGATCTCTGAAAGCGTTTTCAATTTGTATTAGATCATAATCTCGGCCATTTCGAAGCGAACTTATTTGATCGCGCTGAAATAGTAATGGAGGCCGGCAAATACAAACGCTTTTCAGGTACGCTTGAACTCGAGATCTAAACCCAAGGACAAAGCTCGTGGCAAAGACGCCGATCCCGCAAGTCCTCGCGCCCGTGTCCCTTTGCTGGCCTCCCATGAGCGTTTGCGGGAAAAACGTCGATACCTTGCGGGCGTGCAAGCGATCAAATCGAGATTTTTTGCGGCTATATACCGGAAATACCTACATTCTCTCTTCTTCTCTCTCTATTACGCGGGAGTCCTAAGGTGCCTCGTCGGATTTTTGGCCCTCTGGGGCCAAAAACCCTGCGGGGGCAAAAAGTAATAGACCACAAGTTTCTATGGTTTATAGGCCTGATAAACCACTTGGGATGTTGGTAGAACACTCGAAGAATTCGTAAATCACTCGCCTGCGGCTCGTGATTTACAAATTCTTCTCGTGTTCTATCAACATCCCGCGTGGTTTAT
>JAHPZR010031169.1:12500-22500 GCA_019787425.1 Platygyra sinensis
TGGTCGACACAAAGAAAACTGCACTCTAGAGACTCTGTCACCGAAGCCGAAACCAAAGGAGTTACGTTCAGGTAACGAAACTTGTGCACTGCAAAATTAGCGTAGGCCACCCCTTCCCATGCATCTCGCTTCAAGGCTTTGGAGCCATCGATGTACACTTCACTTGCTGCTTGAGAGACCCAGATGAAGTTGAAAACAAGAAAAAGAATCGCCGCTCGAGGGAATAAACTAAACATGGTTAATTAGTTACAGCTTTGTAAGAGTGCCGGCCGGCCGGCTGGAAAATAACTGAACCCAATCACGGTTTGAGCGTAAATGAATAGACGACAGAATCTTTCACCGACTGGATGATTCGAGTCTACACGCGGTTTCTTTTACGACATAACCGAAGTAGAGGTGCATTGGAGTTTGAATAAAATAAGTTGGTCTAAATAAACCAACCTTTTAGATAAGCTTTTGCCTTTTTCTGATTAATAATTGACAACTTCTGTTGATGGATGCTTAAACTTACCTTATTACCTATATGACGGACAAGGAAACCTGATTTTACTGATTTCAATAGAACAAAAAATGTCAATATTGGATTAGTTTGAGGGAACGAAGAATCTTTTAACTACGAATTAGAGACTTGGCGATAAATTTTTTGAACAAAGGAATATGTTAATATAGAGTGGAACAAGGGATAAACTGTGAATTTTTTTTATGGAATAGAAAAATAGATCGAGGCGTACAGCCGTTGAGAGGCCTCCATCGTCAGTTTTAACTTAACTAAATACTTTGCTTTCCCATTCTTCCAAGGTCTTCCAGATATTTTCTCAGGTTTTACTTTATCAAATAGATCCCTTATGGGATCTGAGATTCCCTGGTGGCAGAACAATTGTTTTTTTAAAAAAAGTTTCATGGCCATTGCTAATTGCTGGAAGTATCGTTACTGAAGCGGCAATTAAAGTCTTTTCTTTTTTCTTGCATTAAGTGCAAATTTGACTTAGCTTAACAGATCCTACAATATGAGATTGTCTGATGGAAGAACTAAAGGTTTTTTTAGAAAAAGTTCACGACCATTGCTAAAAGTATCGCCACTGAAGCAAATGGCGGTAATTTAAGTCTATAATTAGGAAGCAAAAAAAGAAAAACGGACATGAAATAATTAGTCATTATTTGAAACTTCGTTTCTATCGCGGCACTTCTGTTATAATTGTCGATCTTTGTAATAAAATCTTAACACCTGCCACACAAGGTCGCACTTCGTAATAATTTAAGCTATCGCACTTTGTAACCAGTTTTGCCAATTTGTATTGAGTTTAGTCTTCCTCATGCAACGTTATAAAAAATTATGTAATTCCGACATCGTCTTGGAAAATAAACCTTCCATTAATTTAATGTCATTACACACTCTAAACTGGCTTCTTTACTAATAATTTCGGGTTTCTGTAGTCTTCCGACACGGCTAGCATATAGCGGTATTTTTTCAGTCAGCTGACAAAACAATAAAATAAAATAATCACTTTCCGCCAGGAATACAATGAAGAACAAAAGCTTTTATTTAACTTAGTGGAAAGGGACCGAAGAATGTATTTTGAGAATAGATGGCATCTTAGTACGAAACTTTCAGTTTAAGAAGACTTTGAATCGCTGACAGAGCTGAAACCATAGTTTGTGATTCTGGCAATCACTGCAAAGCGAAAGCCTTTGTTGAGTTCACTAATGAACAAGAATCACTTGTCAGTCCTTAAAGACGTCAATGATCATCGCAGTTATGCCAGTACGCAACTTTTAGCAGCAATGAAAATAAAGCCACTGGCGAAAAGTGACGCGACGCATCAAAATATTAAAACCCGTGTAATTTTTACCATGTAACAAATGCCAACAGGAACTTTCTTCAAACTAAAACTGAAAACTCTCTATCGACGCCATATCGGTTTTAACAGGAGCGTACAGTGACAGGACCATTTCTTAAAATTAAAATTGAAAACTTAGCCAGTGCACAGCAGACCATAGTTAGTAACTATGAGCAGACTTACGAGCTACTATAACGTAGCAGTGCGTCATGAAACAGTTCACGGTGGCTGACAAGTTACGAGCTGCTACTGACAACACGGTCTCGACACGAAGAACCCACCCATGTGGCTGAACTGGAATGAAGAATCTCATGTGTTTTAATAATTGTTGTCAGGGGAATACAGGGAACAGCAGGACAAAAAAATACGATAAGAGGGGGAATGCAGAAAAAGTGTATGTACACCAACATGCGATGCCGGATACATTTAACGAAACAGCACAAATTCTGGCGCGCTCAATGGCTAATTTTTATCGTCAATAAGCGGACACTCATATGAATTTATAATTTATGCGATGCGGCAACGAGCGAGAACGGACAATTTGACAGTTTGTTATCGTGAAAAAACAAATGGACGTCAGTTGTTTCATGCGTCTGTCCTGTTATAGACAATAATGAATTTTGTCATAACATTGCCCAAGTAGTTTTCGTATGCTATCGGGTGTCACGAAAACTCAGACCCCGAAAACTCAGACCTCAGACCTCAGACCCCGAAAACTCAGACCCCGAAAACTCAGACCCCGAAAACTCAGACCTCGAAAACTCAGACCCCGAAAACTCAGACCCCTCAATTTTGTCGAAAAAAAAAGATTTTCATTTTTTCGAAAAAGACTTACATTGTAAACTCGTCTCAATTGTTATCGCCTGGTGTTTTATCACACGCAATGTTCAGAGGCAACCGCCAGAAAGAAGCGATATATTTATCTTCTCCGGTTTATCGCTGTGGCGTCGATTAAACAGTGAAAAGCTTACAAGGTTTACAATGTAAAACATCAGTCGACACTTCGAAAAAAACCAGGGACAGACCAGGGGCGGGGCAGAAGACTCCTGAAATTTTCGTATCTGGATCATCCAACAAAAAGTGACGTCACATCCGGTTTAAAGTAGGCCTCGCAGCTCGTTTCACGAAGCGAAAAAATGGCGTTTGGATTTGCCAAGATTTTCTTCTATTTACAAACCATCAGGTTCGTTTCCTTTTTAACTGAGGCTAGAAATATGTGGCAAGCATATTTCTTCGACTTTTTAAGCAAAACTTTCGGCAAGAGAGAACAGTTTATTATTGTTTTGAAGGAAAATAGCGGATAGCCTTCTGTCATCGAATGGCGGATTTTACACATCCGCAAAACTGGTGTTGTTCCGACTTTTGGTTCTTGTTGTTCGCGATTTAGTGATAACACTAAGTGAAATAGCCTATAATGTTAACAAAAAAACAGAAACAGAAAACTAATGAGATGATAATAATAATAATAATAATGATGATGATGATGATGATGATGATGATGATGATGATGATGATGATGATGATGATGATAATGATAGTGATGATGATAATAACTTTGTTAACATGTCAGGTAAAATAACAGTTTCCCAGGCCACTGAGTATAAATGCCTATCTACAATGTTAAAAAATAACAGTACCTCTATATTCCCTATATAATTCTCTCTACAATCCTACCCACAAACCCAAAAATAATTAGCTGTATGTATTAACTGTAGTAAATACAGTTATTAGGTAAGATATGTTTGGCAAGGTCTACCTTCCTGATCACTCTTTTAAATTGATCTACTGTTTTAAGTTCTCTGAATTTCCTATCAAATTTCTGAATCACCCATGAGAACATCCTCTTGTTTATTTTTAAGGGGTTCACGTGTCCCCTCTGTAAAACGAATCGAAGCCTTAATTAAGCAGGAATTAAGAGATTGCCAAGGGAAAAGTTATAATATCTCTGTTTAGGGTTCAAAACCAATCGTAACAGAATCTATTAGACCAGTCTGAATTAGAAGTGAGAACATGAATTCGTGTTAGTGTCGATCGGCAAGAAAGCTGCGCAAAGCGCGTTATGTGTATGGGTCTCTTCTTGTAGTGATACGATCGGACACCTCTCGAGTACTCGAGTTTGTTTGTGAAAGGTAAATTTGAAAAAATGGGCTTCTGTTAAATAGGTTCTCCCACGTCTAGAAAACTGTCATTGCGTTTTTCTAATAGTGTAATGCTTACCCAAGAGAATAGGCTATTTGACTTAAGTGTAACTTACCTAGAATTCATTATTTTCACGCAAACGAAGACTCCTGCGCAATTCAGCGAGGAAGAAACGACGACATTTCGTGAAAACACTCGCCTTCAAAACAGCGTGTTTTTGAATAAATAGTTGCCCTATTCTTCAAACAAACGATATGGCGAGGAAAAAGACAAAATTTTGTTTTTCATGGCCAAATTTAACGTTAGAAATATCCGGCTGATTACGAAATATTCCTATTTTAATTACAGGGTTTACAATAATGTCGTAGTCAAATTTGATTTTGCCGCTCAGCCCGTCTTTTTACCGGATGTGACGTCACTTTTTGTTGGATGATCCATACACAAAAAATGTGCCAGGCGTCGTAGAGTGTTCTCCCCCGCCCCTGGGACAGACGCATAAAAAACCTTGCGGCGTCCAACCGCTGACCGACCTGGAGAGACTCTAGAATACTCGTCCCAGTTTTCTCTCGGCAATAAAAATAAAATGTCGGGCTTTTTCTTGGCGGACAAGAAAGGTTCGTCATCGAAACCAAGGAAAAGACAAGCTAAATCATCTCAGGTAAAGTCTCACATTGTACCTAGCATGCATGTTCAAATAATCGTTTGCATTTGGCTAATACTGAAGTAAATTTAAAGCTATGTGTATCTGTAAGAAGCTTTGTTTATTGAAGCAGACACAAGTTGCGTGTACACGTGGTTTTACAAAGCTAACGTTTATGTCGAAGGTGCTGGGATCCAAAACTAAAAAGAGCAAACAGCCATTGAAGAAGGCTGAATACATAGATGAAGATGAACTGGGAAGTGATTCAGACATTCCAAGGTAAAAAGTCTTCTCACTGGCTGTCTTACTGTACAAAGCAATTATTGAATGAGGCCATAGTTAATGGTGAGGCTGAGTAGGATACAGAAGAATTCTGCAGATCAAGGAGGGTGTTATCCACAGAGGCCGAGAGATCTGCAGAATTTGTATCCTACGAAAGCCGAATTCAACAATTGCTTTATTATTAATACAAAATATTTCCCCGTTCTTAAAGGAGTTTCGCCATTTCGCTCTTTGTTTTTTTGCTCACCAAAAATAACACAACCTCATGCCCAGGTTTTCTGGGTTAGCGGTTCAATAATCTGCAGCGGGCTGCACTTTTGACGTCATTTTGACGTCATCGGTTTATTAATTTGCAGCGGGCTGCACTTTTGATGTCATTGGTTCAATATTTGGTCAACAGGAGCTGGTTATGGTGAATTATGCATGTGGTTTTAACCAATCAGAAACCAGGAAATATTTTGAATGAATAATAATTGAGCTTAAAAGCTTGGAACATCGACGCATAGAACAAGCACTTATACTGGTATATAGAAGTATTTATGACCAGGCACCGATCTACATTTGGGAAATGTTTGTCTTGCGAAGCAACAGTTGCAGCCCTCAGGGCCATCTTTAGGTTGTTTTTCCTAGACCAACCTCGTCTTATATGCCGCATTCTTTCATGTATCAGGTTGGCAAACAATGGAACAATCTACATGTACATGTACCAGACAAATCGAAATAAGAACATCAGGATCTCTTTTATATTCAGGAAAAACTTACAAAAGTTACAGTTGTCATCATCGTTCGACTGCAGCTGTATGTTTTGTAAATCGGTCAGTGTGAAACGCAGACTACATACAATTGAACCCTGCTCTAGGGACACCCACTTAATACAGACACCCGCTTTATACGGACGGTTTCGTTTGTCCCGACAAAAAGCTCATATATTTTCTCTAAAATTAACCCGCTTTGTATGGACACCGGGTAATATGGACGACGGACACTTTTCTGTGTCCCGAGTCGCAAGCTCTCATATATTGTCAACCCCGCTTTATAGACACTGGGTATCTCCTCACTGTCTATTTTCATTGTCACAATCGTGATAACTGTAGACATCGTACCCTGTTCAAATAATGACAGAATTTTACAAGTGGATAAAATTTTAAATGAACCGTGCTTAAAAAAAAAACGAATTAAAGTCACAGACTTTTTCAAATGAATCCACTGTCATGCCTGTTTCGATAACAATACTTTGTACAAAACTTAAAAGATTTTACTCTGAAACTATGATAAATGATCGTGAGGTTTCCTTTGGATGAACTTGTTGCTGTTACGGTTGAGAAATGTCTGCTTTGGTCTTTACATCGATAAAACATGTGTCCCTGACGTTTTCTCCGAGAGCCCGCTTAATACGGACACCCGGATAATATGGACACTATGGCATGTCCCTTTGGTGTCCGTATTAACCGGGTTCCACTGTACTGCAGACCATGGGTAAAATGCAGACTGAGGGTAAAATAAAATATTAATAAAACCTGGATCAAATAAATAGTTGAGAGTGTTTGTATGTGTACCCGTAATTTTTTTCCAAAATCCAGGAAACTCAAGCCAAAAGGTGTTTCCTAGCCTTAGTCAAACACTATATTATGAACCTTGAGTTTTTGAACTCTTCATTTTGTTGAACCAAGTTTCCACATCAGAGTGTTCTCCATCACTGCTGAATGATTCTTCCTTTAATTTGACTCTGTGTCATTACTGTAATTCAGAAATAATGGAACTTAAAAACTGTTCGCCACAGACATGTTCAGCCTTGCTGGTTGAAATTGATTTGCTAAAACTTTTTTCCTGTTCTAATTCTCAAGTAGTTGATGTTGTTGTTATGCCTGGAGTTTAAGTAGAGTGATTCGTCAAATTAAAGAGCTGATTTACTAGGAAACATGTTTCTGGTGGGTTTTCGACATCCGAGTAATTTCTTTAATTGGCATTCCAATTGTATATGAAACTAAAACCTTGTTTTGCATCACCTATCCACCATGTTGTATCAATCCCAAAGTACATATTTGCATGGTTTGTGTAATGCAGTCTGCAGGCAAGAGTTGAGTCGATTATGCCCAGTAGCTGCACTGTAATCTGGCCTTAAAGTACAAATCTTAGAAGCTAGTCACATGTAGTTACCACCATTTTCGTTGATACGCGACTTTGGAAAACAAAACACCAGCGGAAACGTTTCCAAAATTTCCGTCAGTCTTGCATGTTATCGACAGATTGGTTCAAAATCCACCAATCACAGCCACTAGTGTGACCTTCAGACCTTCTTTTCGTCATGCTAGCGGGCTGTGATTGGTGGATTTCGATCCGATCTGTCTATAACATGTATGATTGATGGAAATTTTGGAAACGTTTCCGTGGGTGTTTTGTTTTCGAAAGCTGCATATCAACAAAAACGGTGTTAAGTTATCGTCAGTAAAAAATATAATGATGAAGTAAAGCTTGATTTTTTCTTTGTTAATAGAAAGCATGGTAAGTACGGTAATGTAGGTGCTGGTTTAGATAGGTGTTCTTCAATATCACAGTATTTTGGTTCACCAATTGAATGTTATTAAATTTACAACATTTCTTTCAGTGATAGGGAGGAAGACATTGTTGGAGAGGGAGATGAGAGGGATGTTGAGACAGCTCCAGAGAAGCGACTTCGTCTTGCCAAGCAATACTTAGCACAGTTAGAGAGTGAAGGTAAGAGAGAAGAAACTGTTGCTAGACGTATATGTTGGTTAATAAGTGAAATGCTCATCAACATACTAAGGGAAATAACTGCCATTGATAGACTTGCCACAAGTTGAGCAGAGTAAGGCTGACATGTTTCTAGAAGGAGTTAATTATCAAAACTTTTTTTCTTTCAATAAGCTGGACAATGAAAACTGTTTAATCCTACCAGAAAAGTTATTGTAATAAAAATTTAGTTACTTCTAATAGGCTACATGTACACTAATTTTTATTTAACAAATAAAGAAGCCTAAGCCGTGTATTACACCGTGATAAAACACGATGGGCATTCGAGAACAAGATAGAAATTTAGGAAACACGGGCCAAAGTGTTTTTTACATTTCTTGCAATGTAAGTGTTCTCAATTGTCCAGAGTGTTTAATCACGGTGTAATACATGACTTAGGCTTCTTCAGTTGTTTTAAATATCACTTGGGGAAAAGCAATTATAAACACCCTTTTTATATGTTTTACTCTGAAATAACATAGGCTTTCTACCAATCAGAGTGCATGCAGTGCCTTATCTACACTGTATATTTATTTATTACATTTTTTAGTGTCTAAGGTTTGATTTTCACCAAGTACCTGTAGAGTTCATTATGTTTCACGCGGTTAGTCAGTTGGTGCATTGCTGGTGATAGTGTTTTCCGTAACTGAAATTGTTAAATTTATATGTGTATTTCCAGAACAAAGAAAGAAAGAGTCAGATGACATAGATCATGATGCTATTGCTCACAGACTTAAACAGGATGTTGTAAGTATCAAGACATTATTTTTAGTATTACATTAATAACAGTATTCAACTCAAATAGACTATGCTCTTGATTTCTATGAGGTGTTGATATCCTATGAGGCTGTAGGTGCATTGTAATTGAAGGCCTTCGGGCAAAAAGGGCGTATATCGGTTTTTGGCCGATTTTCATTTTTTTTCAGGATCGAGCTAATTTTTCACAGACTGACTTGTTTTGAAATGAAATGCATCGTTCTGTAATTGCTTTGGTAGTTATTCGCTTCGTTCTCTAGAAATAACGTATGCAAAAAACTCAGTTTTACGTGAAGCGGCATCTTTATGAGCAAATCTTTCGAAGGTAGATTTCGACGCGACCCGAACTTAAACGATTACTGTTGGCAGCTTCGACAGCAAGTTAAAATTTTTAAATTGATGTTTTGGTTTGTGAAATAGCTAGAGAAACAGAAAAAAAAAAAAAAAAGCGCCGGACCTTGTATCGAACCCGCGTCACAACAAAACAAATCCAGACCCGCTCTGTAGCGCGCCTTAATCGCTTGCACTAACGGAGCAGCACTAAACAGCATTTACTGATTTGCGTAATTATACAAATAATAAAACTAAGTGAAACAAAAGGTTTCTTTTGTTTCTCGTTGAACAAAAGGTCTCCAAAAGAAAACTGAGTTTTTTTGCATACGTTATTTCTGGAGAACGAAGCGCAAATTCACCAAGACAATTACGGAACGATGCGTTTCATGTCAAAACAAGTCTGTCTGTGAAAAATTAGCTCGATCCTGGAAAAAATGAAAATCGGCCAAAAACCGATATACGCCCTTTTTGCACGAAGGCCTTCAATTGATTATCACAAATCAAATTCAAATAATCTATTTGTTTTAATAAAATTTGTATGTCTCCTAAAGGTAATGATATAATGTTCATGTTTTACACAGACTGAAGACGTGTAGTCTGCTTGCAGCCGGTTTTTTCTCTAAGGGTCACTTAGACGCCCGGGCTTAGACGACTGTTTAGTCATCGGGAACGCAAAAGAGCGGTATGGCAGTATGGCTGAGTAGGGGAGAAGGCGAGACGAGAAAAAACCGTCTGCGGACTCTTTTTAACTTTTTGAACTCTCCATCAGCCCAACAACGGAGTACCTGATTGGTCAATATGTGCCCGATGACAGATAGTTGTCAGAAGGGTAAATAAAGCATCATAAGTTTCACGTGAAGCATAACAAAGACGAGCGATGTACAAGTCATGCAAGGGCAAATCATCCCGAAATCAAGACGCAATCGTCTCGGAGAAGCTTAAACTGTTGAAAACCAGTTATTTTAGGCTGAACAGAAACAAGCTGGTGTCGGTGTCCTAAAATACAGACGCTTGACTCTCTGGTTCTGCAGTAGAAGTTTTTCTCTGCATGTTGAAGATTTCGATTTACGCTTCCAGCGTTGTTGAGTCTCACAGTCATCGGAAGTTGCTTCAACATCAGCTACGACAGGGTTTAAGTGAGCCTTGAAGAAACGGGCTAGCTCAACGGCGTTTCAAATTTTAAACGCATACTTCGCACAGACACTGAAGGATTAACTTGGATTGTTGGAAACCAGATCAGAAGACCCAGTTCTTCAGATAA
>JAHPZR010031169.1:25000-27500 GCA_019787425.1 Platygyra sinensis
AGATATACCCCAATATTTTTCCATGAGCGCTAGCAAGGATTTATTTTTTCGATGTTTTTGAAGCTACTTCCACTTTATATCCGTACAATCGATGTGGTAAAAGACAAGTTTATGGAAGCCAGAATGTGGACATTATGCATAAAAACTGTAATGAATGCTTGAAAGAAAGATAAGAGTTCCAGTTCACCTACAGACCCATAAAAGTAACAAAGTTTATAATTAGTCCTGTTTGAAAGCTTAAGCTTAATAAGTGAATGCCACACTAACAGTCTAAACAGCGCGAACACGATCTTGTAAACATGTGTCAATTGAGGCCGTTTTGTCACGGAAAACTGGAATTATACGTTTTATTTATAATTGCCTCAAGGACTTTTTTTGCTGTAATTTTTCTTAGATCAACATAATCTTCAAGACTTGCGAATTTCTTACCTTGTACATTTGTTGTGGTGCAGAAACAGGCAAGTGGTGTTCTTTGCACAAAAACACGGCAATCATTCAAATAATCTGTTTTAAAAAATGTTGAAATTCAACCCGCAATATTCAACAAGCTTTTAAAATTATAATAAACAAGGATCTTTTGGATAAAATGTTACATCCTTTCTATTGCCTGTTGTTACCAGTTTGGGTCTTTAAAAAAATGGAAATCCAGGCGAGAGGGGGGAGGGGTCCTTGAGCTTGGAAATCCGGGCGGGAGGGGGTTTCTAGCGGTCTGGGAAATCCAGTCTGGAGGAGGGATCAAAAATGTTTGCCATCCCTCGGGGGGTGTGGATTTTTTCTGGAGTAACCCAATAACAGCTTGACAAAGAACGAGCTCTTGTTAAAGAAAGGTTTTTACCGAGTCAAAGAAACAATCTTGAAGCATTTGGAAACCTCACCCCAGCGCCCCCTGGGTTATAAAATTAATATTGCATGTGAAGGCTAGCTTTCTTTTACCACAGTTAGGTGGGGTACCTCACCTACCTGGGGTCCCCCACCTCCATGTGAACAGGCCCTTAGATGTATGCTTTTTTTAAATTTATAAGTATCTGGACAGTATTTATAATAAGTAAAAATTTTTAACTCTTGTAAAAATTCAGATGTAGACTATTTTAATAAATGTAAAATGCCTCTTTCTGACCTTATACCTATTTTCAATTAATAAATGGTGGTCACCCAACTAGTTTAGGGCTATTCCATTTTAGAACATCCAAAATGTCAAATTTTCAGATGTATTTTTCCTAGCACAATCATGTGTATTTGGAAAGAGGATACCCTAAAGTGTTCAGGAAATAATTTCCCGAAAGTATATTCCTTGGAAAGCAGAAAAGAGAGGCTGTTGATTTTCGACCAATGAAAACACTGAAAAAGTAGCTAACAAGCTGTCAGACTTAAAATTGTTATACTGGGGCCCAGTTATTTCTAAAATTTCATCAGCATAACAAAACTTACTAAACTCAATACAAAATAAATTTTCAGATTATTGTTTTTGCCACATTTGATGTTCTTGTCGAAGTGGAGGGAAAAACATTTCCGTTACGGACATTACGTAATGTCCGTAACAAAAAGAGGGTTTTTTTCTATTTTCTCTGTTAGTAAAAGCCAGATCTTTTTGTAAGCAGGACTCCTTTTTTAGTTTGAAGGGGCTCAAACCATGGTGTGGTAAATAGTCAGTATTATTACAAATCACTGGTGTAAACTAAGGCAGCATGTTACAGACATTATGTTACGGACATTACGTTACGGACATTACATTATGGATATACTAACTACTTGAAATGAAACAAAGTAGAACAGTTTTGTGGTCAGTATGCAGTGGCAACTGTTGCAAAGGACAAAATTAAGAGGAGGGAGATCAATTCAACCTTATTTTCCTCATAGGGGAGAAAAAAGGAAAAAAATCAGTATAGTTACATATAATTGAATTAAAAATTGACATTTATTGTAGTTGTAACAATTAATTCCTTTGGGAAAGAAGGATATATGAGAAACTGGTTTCAACTCAATATTAAGTTACATTTTCAGGTTAGTTTTTCTCAACATTTGATATCCTTGTTACATTAGAATGAAATACAATTCTGTTACAGACATAACATACAGTTTTATGTAATGTCCGTAACAAAAAGTAGCAAAACCAAAAAAGAGGAATAGCTAATCAACATAACCTCATTTAGATGAATTTAGCAGCTCTGACAATCTTAATTACAAGGAGTCCGTAAAAAAACAAAAATATTCAGTTTCCCACATCAGTTGTCCTTACTTAATTGGAAAGAAAAACAATTCTGTTACGGACATTACGGACAGCTTAATGTAATGTCCGTAACAGAAATTAGGAAAACCAAAAAAGAGATGTAGCTGAGACCTGAACCTGATTTAGGGAAATTTAACAGCTTTAACAGTCTAATATAATTACCACGAGTCCACAAATAAACAAAAAAATTCACTAAACCCTGTCTTTGAAAAGAATGTTTCACAGTGTAATGTCCGTAACAAATATTGTGTAATGTCCGTAACGGCAACTTTT
>JAHPZR010031169.1:32500-42500 GCA_019787425.1 Platygyra sinensis
AGTTGATAAAAACAAAATGATCTTGTCTCTCTTATTGCCCCTGAAACTGAATTTAAGTAAACTATGTACTGGCTTCAGCTCCTGATTCTTGACTACTGGAGACATTTTAATTTGTACTTCTTTACAAAAGCATGTCATTGAAGTTTAAGTGAACTGATCAACTAGTAAATCAATATTATTTTATTCATACTTTATCTTCAGAGGGTCACTGGATTGTGTTCAGTTGATAAATGATGAGCACATGGTTTCTGGAGCAGATAATGGGTAAGTATACCCTGTTTTTTTCCCTCTGGTGTCAATGAATACTCTTGAGACTCGTTCAATTCACCAGTTACATGCACATGTAAGTAAAATGAAGGAGTCATGACCATGAGAGTTGGAAATGTTCTTTTTTCTTAGTATTAGTGTTTTCAATAACACATGTAAGTTGATTGTCATGAGAAGATACATATATCAAACGCACAAGAGTGTTTCATCGCATTTTGAAACACCTTTACATATAATTACATGTAAGGTTGCCAACAATTTTTCAGTGGTTGTAGCAAAACTCTTCTTGGTGTTGATATGAAACACTGTCTCTTGTAATTAGACAATGTCTCTTGTGTGATTGTGTGACATGTCACACAATTAGATAGCCAATTTTAAACCTCATTGCTGCAGAGCGAGCGTAGCGAGCTAGCAGCGACATAATCAGGATTTAAAAAGAATATATAAAAGGGAGTACGAATCCTCAAATTCATCACTTTTTACCAGATTGCATTGCTGCAATGCACTCTGGTTAAATGCCGCATTTAACCAGGGTGCACTGCGCCACTTTTTACCAGAGTACATTGCGCCACGAATAGCACGAGGATGTCATACCGTTTTTTGGCGAAGTTAATTGTCTGATTTACCTGTAAAACGATGTGAAGGAGATAGTGATTGACTTTCACAACTCTTGCTTTTGTTTTTAATGCAGTATGCGAAAGTTTGTAAATCTGGATGATCTTGTGACAGCTTATTTTAAACTTAGTGCCGGTATGTCATTTCTTATCAGTCTCGCCTCTGTAGTCGAATAAATCAGATGAAGAGAAATCGTCGTTACTAAAACTTGTAGAATAATTAAAACAACCGGAAACTGTAGAACACATGATCTATTCCTTTTCATCCAAGCATGAATTTAAACTTAAGTTTTAGCATTTTCACACTTCCAGGGACGGATGTGTCTTTGACGATGTCAACACTCTTGAGACATTTAATGCACATCAGTGCAGAATTTATAAGTGAGATTTCTGCTCCCGCAAATCCCACATCTTTCAATTTTCATCTTTTTGATTTTCTGGTAAAGGGGAGGTAGATGTGTATCATATGTGAACCGTATTTACTTGAATAAGCGCCGCAGAACTTATTTAATTTTTCGCGCCACAAGTGCGGCGCTTGTTCGAGGGCGGCGCTTATTTAAAAATTATACAAATTATATTCAATGGTACACTTTCTGTCTGTTAATTTTCTGTTAATTTTCCTATGAACTGATACTAAACGGATAGTAAATCTAGAATTACGAGAGAAAATTCGTGCGGTGAAAAAACCCGAGAGTTTCATGATAGCAAGAGCGAAAATATTAGTGGGGAGAGCGAACTCCTTTGTCATTTATAGTGTTTTTCCTGGTTATTTGAGGGCAGCACTTATTAACTTTTTTGTCCCAGATGCGGCGCTTATTCGAGGGTGGCGCTTAATCGAGGGTGGCGCTTATTCGAGAAAATAGAGTATGTGCTTTATTGTCTTGATGCCTTGTCACAACTTGCCATTGATGCGTCATGATGCATGAAGTTGATGCATATAAGGACAGATGTTAAGTTACACACCACAATTTGACACTACTTTAAGAAATAAAGGTTGTAATGTGAGACATGGAATATGTCACTATCAACAGAATGTGCCACAGCATTACTATCTTTTAGATACCCTAGTGAATACATATTTTTGTGAATTCTAGCTGCAATTTTAGTATTTTTCAACTTATGGAGTTAAAGGTATCTGTACATTGGACATGAAAAGAGTTTTACTTGAGGCATTAATTTTATTTACATCTTCAAACCTTCTTAGTACATAACACGAGTACCTTAAATTCGAAACATGAAACACCACTTCAAAACTATTTAAACGCACTGTCTGTCAGATGGCTATCTTGTGCTGTGTTATAAAAATTTTAAAAATTGCTATGGATAATGGATGAGTTAATTTTACCAACAGCTCATTATCCTTGTGGAGTGTATCAAAAAAGAAGCCTTTGTGTACAGTTGCAAATGCTCATTGTAAACCTGATAACAGCTCTGATGATTGCATACCAGATGAGAGTTGGATAACGTCAATAGCATCTTTGCGGAGTACAGATCTCTTGGCCTCAGGTAACACCTTAGCATGTGTATTGTTTAAACAGGTTTTAAGTTAGTGAAGAGGAGGGCCTAACAGGACTTCTTCAATCTCGTGTCCTACATGTAGCTACCATCATATTTGGCTCAGTGCCACTATCCCACCTTAGTCAGAATGTCTATCATGATCCAGCATGATTGGAGTTGCAATTCACCAAGTAACATCCACAAATGTGTGATTTCTTTTATTCATGCTGCAATCCCTTGTCAATTTTAAAACTGTTAGACATCTTGCATGTCAAACTGAGCAAATCCTGAAGCAATGCTGTATTATTATTCTGCAACCCGCCTTTAAAATTTATTCCGAAGTTATTCTGCAGTGCACATCCAGTTCCTTGCATTTCACATCCTTACAAAAACGTTTATGTTTAACCCTTGAGGAAACAAATGCAGCAACAAATGATTGAAATGTGACTACCTTGGCTTAACAATGTTGCCAGCAGGTTCTTGTGATTCATGCATCAAACTCTGGGAGTGTGGAGATGGTTTCCAAGGTCTCAAGCAGCTTTTCTCAATACCTATGGTGAGACTTGAACAAACATTTATGTTATGTGTACACCGTAAGTTCTAAGAAGTTTGTCATGTCCTAGGTTTTTAACTGGGTTACTGCCAGGTTATTGGAAGATAAATTCTTGGTTCAATTTAGATTTTATATTATTTTGCTCAAATTCTGCCATAAGTTGAGAGAGCTCTGAAAAAAGTGCGTAGAATAATTAGCTTCCAGGAAAATTTCACAACCAAGTTTTGTTTTTAGTTTATTTCCACATAACTGGGTTTTCAATGATCTTGATACATGCGAACTAAATGTGTACAAGGTTCTTAAAGGAATGCTTTTGATATTAATAGGTTTGGATTGTTCCCATTTTCAGTACTTTACATCCATGCTCAACCATCGGTTCTTACTCTTGCATTTTGTTCATTACTAAGCTCAAAAGGTTAATTCTCACTACTTATTTTCATTCAACTCTTTCAATGCTAGTTCTGAGAATTTGGTGCACCAAAAACAATGTTCTAGTATTAAGCTGAAGTTTTCTCTTTTCTTATTGTCACCCTTCTTGGCATTGGATTGATTTTGTAAGTAGAAATTACACATAAACCACTCTTAAGATTTCCAAGGAACCACAAGAGCAAATTTCATCTCTACAATAACATTTTTCACTGTTATTTAATCTTGCCAGGTTGGGTTTGTGAATGCACTGTCTTTTTCTAATGATGGAAATACCCTGATAGCAGCCATCGGACAAGAACACAGACTGGGCAGATGGTGGAGACTTAAAAATGCAAAGAACTCAGTTTGTGTTATACCATTACAGAGAACAGTTGAAAATGGAGATCATGTGTGACATCTACAAAATAATATGAACAGCATGACTGTAATGTCAGAAGCTTATCACCCCGTGGGGTGATAAGCTTCTGGTAATAATGTAAAAAGATGAGCTAAATGTATTTTGAAAGACAGAATGCCATTTATTGCAAAATAACAAATGGCTGTATATTATTCTGGATTCTATCAGTGGATATGTATTAAGAAAAGTTAATCAGTCATTTCAATATGTTCTTTATTTATTATCATTAAACTAGATTTTATTCATAAATTTCTAAATCTGCTGTAAAAAAATATCTTGTTTTATCAAGAAAGGGAACAACATAAGAAAACCAGGTCTCCTGTTGTAACAACGAAAGTTGCATTTTATGATTCTTGCATCTCAGTCAAGAGAATTCTTGTGAAAATGTTGGTGTCTCTGGTGTTCTTTCTTTGTCAATCAAACTGCTGATGTAGTTAGTGTCTCACAGATCATTCTTAGGGTTAGTGATGATGTCAGACATCCATCAAATTACGTGTAACTGTTAGCTTGTTTGAGGCTGTTAAATTAGAAAGTGGGAAAGAACAAAAACAATCACAAGAAATGTCTATAAAGCTTTTCCCATTCCTTAACTAGTGCTTTCTGTGTTATCCCAACAATCATTTGAGCCCAGGACAGACTGCTTCATTTATAACAAAAAGCTGACTTGATCAGGAAACACAGTTTCTTCTCTGTTCATGTGATGTTCTGTTGCATTGTAGTCCACATAATCCTGCAGTAATTCTTTCAAGGAGGTATGCGCTCAAATGGTTCTGTATCATGGAAACAGGCATCAAATACACTATCTACAACTTTCTCTGCTTCCTCCTTGCTTATGTTTCTGACACATAACATGGATTTCACTGCTCTTGTCTTAACACACTCCTAGCAAAAAAGACAAAGAAAACAACCAGTTCTAGAGAACATTCATTTGTTTAATTTATAAATCTCTGGGAAGTGTTTGTGACAGGATGGAGCTGACTGCTTGTGGGAATGATCCTTGTAAACGAACTACATGTATAATAAACAATTCCTATTGTGTTTATGGCCCTGAAAATGGACTATTTTTGTCCTTTGTAGTCTACATGATTTCAGATACACTCGGGTTTTTGTGTTGTAACTGTACTTAGCCAAAAACATTTATTTTTACATTTATAGCCTGTCAGCACTCAGAGGCTAATTAATTAGTATGACTGTTGATATGAAAATGGTGATTGTTGATATGAAAATGGTAGATATTTTTGTGTACAAAAGTTATCAGAATTGAAATGTTGTTCAAGTGATAGCTGCAAAATCATGATATTAAATAAAATACCAAGGTTCGTGTTACTTTATTTCTAAGAAAGTAATAAGAATATACCTGCTGATGAGCTCTCCATCTGAATTTGAAACGTCCAAATGCCTCCTTAGAAAACCAACAATCCCCACTTAGGTTTGCGGCACGAATCTATGGGTACAAACAAACAAAGTGTTTTCTATTTTGGTGAGGACTTATTTCACTAGTTAGAATCCAAAACATTTTCTGGGGAAGCATGGCCCCAGACCCCTCTAAAACTGTGCGTTTCTGCACTTGTTTTGTAGATCAGTCACCATTAATTTATTCTAGATCTGCACCTTGGGAGGGATAAATTACAGAAGTGTCTCCTTTCCACAGTATACTTCACTCATAGACCCTACGTCATAAATGGCTACCAATTATAAATTCTTATGCCAGTAATTAACCTGACTAACCTCATTTTAGAGTTGATAATTCAAAAGAATGTTTACTCCCCAACAAGTTTAGTGAGGCTAATTTAAATGCATACATTCAAGAAAATTTTAAATTAGCAGCCATTTATGAAAAGGGTGTATATCTCCTTCGAATTTCTGGTATTTTGGCTTTTTACAAATCCCATTTCCCACTTTTTCCTCTCTACCCTTGTTTTCTCCTGGGATCCCCCTGTCCCTCATAATAATGGGTTGTTTTAACAAAATGACATCAATTTTTCATGTGTCTATCCCATTATTGATCAGTAGTTGTGGATCCACAAGGGGATAGCTGGGTGGATCCACAGACTACTTTGACCATGTCAATAACAAGACAGACCCATAACATAATAACATAACATGACTCTATTTAACCTCGAATTTTAAGTGTAGCTTAAAAGCTAATATCATCGAGAAAAAAAAAAGAAAATGCAACAAGAAAAAGAAACTGTAACTACTATAAGCCATTTACCAATTAACTATTTTATTTCAAAAAAATGTCAAACTGTCTGCTCTCGCTCCTTGGCTATGAATCCATGTGTCTGTGCTTATTGACAGCAAAAGTTAGCCAATGAGCATGTAAGAATTTCTGCAGTTATCTTAAAAATTTCTGTTGCGGCCAAGCAAGTTACCATATACATGTAGAATGCTTGAAACAAATACCTCGGTACAAGCCAAGTGCTTCACATTGTCAGGATCATATTTTATTCTGCAATTATCATATGCATGGATGAGCTCATGAGTTAGAACATTTTCCATTGCGCTTTGGGTGTATATTGCGTTCTCGCATAGGAACATCTGTAAACGGGAAAACAACAATTACTGAAAAAAAACATGGCAATCATCCTAAAAGATAGGCCTTTTACTTGGACTATTCTAAATTTCCCAAATGACCATTCTAGACACCTAGAAGTCAGTGACATAAACAGCTACACCTTTATTGACTACTCTAGACACCTGCTGCAAGGATTTCTTTTCCTTCATAAGATTTACAAAGCCTCAATCAAGTCCCAACATTATTTTACAAAATATCCAACCAGACTTGCCTCAGACCTATTTTGCAATTTTAAAGACAGTTAACACACACTTAAAAGAAGCTAGCCTGCAAACAGGCTCTCCGTATTGGGTTATTCCGAGATTTGCTTTCGAATGGCACGCGGTCAATCTCGGAATAACCCATACGGAGAGGCTGTTTGCAGGCTAAAAAGAAGTTGGTGATAAATTACTTGTTGGCTGAAGTTTTGGCATTTAATCCCTGATTATTGAAACAGGTTCTTCTCTGGAAAGTAAATTTTAGTATACTGGGAAACCAGACTTCTCATACTTAATTAATGCTTGCATGTAACATTCTGAATTTCCCACCCTTAAGCCCAGGGGAGATATTTAAGTAATGTGTCAGTATGACGTATTTACAGACAAGTATGTGAAAAGCATATTGTTTTGAAGGCTACCTCTTTGGCATCATGATCAAATCCTCCAACAAGCTTTGGGTCACAGGGTTCACATAGGAGGTGTTTGTCTGGATCCACATCACTTAAGACAATCACAAATAATTTTGGAGTTAAATAATCCTTTGTTAGCAGGGCAGAGGGGTAGGGGATAGAACAAGACTGGGGTGGGTTATGACATGTACGTTTCTTTTAAAGGGGGGTTGACTCTGGGCGAGTGACTGTCAAAGGGAAATGAAACAGCTTTATTTCTAAGGCAATCCAAATAGGCCTGAAATAGGGCCACAGTTATACAGGACCTTCTAAAAAAAACTGTCCAAAAAATATCCTGACATATATTTTCAGGGCTCAAATAAAGTTTGAACCAGGCCAGTGTGTAATTCAAATTTTACACCAAGCATCCCCAACCCCTTTCACACGGAATCGCGAGTCCCCCCTTTCCCCGGAGCCCCCGTATGTCCCTAACCTTCTGTCGCAAATTGCCCTTGACCGCATGGCAGAGACGGCTATATAAAATATTCTCTGATCAATGTGCCCTCATGTTTGAATACCGACCGTAAAATTAGTGATAAAAATGGGTCATATAATACATTTATGTTTATCGGGTCCTTACATCAAATGACTGACTAGCTCTTGTAGGTACTTACCATCCTAATTTACTCATCGCATCCAGCATGAATCTAACATATGCGGCTGAAAGAAGAACAAGAAACGTGAAGTTTGTCATGAAACCCGTGAAACTTCGCGTGATTGCTGATGGACAAAACACTGACCCCCAATCCATGGACTACCCCAATGGACTACCTGAATGGACTACCCTAAAATGGACAGCCCCTAAAAATATTAGTCCAAATGAGTACCATGCAAAGCGATAAGATGCTACACCTTGCTTTCTTTATTCTGGAATCACTGAACACAAAATAGATAAGTAGATTCTTCCTCGATTAGTATTACTACATGTATAACTTAAGTTGGACAAGTTAGGTGTTGATTGTTTACAATGTTTCGGCCTCAGGATAGCTGACTTATAACTCATTATTCTAATGTCTACGATGAAATTATGTCTTTTATTGCTCTGCAACATACAAAGCTAGAACCAGTTCTAATATTGCAGCACCCACTGCACCCTTCTTTACAGTTGAAATTATTGTAAGGACCAAAGGACCAAATTTCCCCTTCTGCTTTTGAATGCCTTTTTGAATGACCCTTGGATCGGACCTCCATTTAGGTAGTCCATTGGGGTAGTCCATGGACTGGGGGTCAGTGTTTTGTCCATCACCCGCGTGATTGCATCACGCCATCACGCCACCCTATATTGTTTTTAATTAAAACATTCGATTTAAAGGTCGGCAGTCTCCCTTTCGGTCACTTACAATTTCGGCAGGCTTTTGCAAGTCTCTCTTTGCATTTTCGGTGCAATCTTGCGTTCGATTCTGCTGAAGGCTTTCGTGTGTAATCTTCACCGTGTTCCAAAAGTTCCGCCATGTTGAATTAGCATGCGGTTTCCTTTGCGGGCTCATTCAGTTGTTGTGATTTGCTTCTAAGATGGCGGACAGATTGTAGACTACTTTGCGCGTTGCTTTGCGCGGTTTCCTGAGAAGGACAGTTGGTTTGATGGCTAGTCTGCTTGCCTGTGCAGAGGTAGCTGCCCAGTTTCATCACCGATGCCAGGAACTCCCAAGTGCTTAAGCGTGAAGTTTATTTGCCAATGCTTCGTTCATGTTTTAATCCACTGTCAAGTTTTAGGCTTCGTCACCTTAAAAAGATATGGATATTCTGCTTTCTCTCTCTGACTTCTGTAGCAGCTACTCTCTTGGTTTATCAGATCTTATTTATGGACGGTTCAGATCATCTGACAAAGTATGAAGATGAGTACCGAAAGTGGAATTCACTCAAAGACTGGCCGAAGGTATTGCGTTACAAACTGATCAAAGCAATAACAAACTCAACAGCCTCAGCATGCCCTCCGTTTTCCATAAACACCAAGCCATTTTCAACCACGCCTGCATCCTGTCGTCTACCAGTGATTCGAAAAGAAGCCTGTTCCTTTGCGAAGGCAATCTTTACAATGAATCCTGCAAATCAATCTTGCAACACATCACAGGTGAATTTGTGCAGGATGGAGAAGACACCAACAGGATTCCCTAGAGTTGAATGCCATACCACAACCTGTGGATCACCAGACATTATCTCTGTGGGATTCATCGATCCACACGATGGTTCCCTCAGTTGGCGACACTTTTCATTCCTTCAAGACGTAGAGAAAGCCCTCAATAACTATATTCAAAGTGCACCTGCAGAAGACTATTTCCCTTTTGCTTTTCTGAGGTGTGATGAATTCTGGAATCCAACGGCCAAGACTCAGCTTTTTCTTCTTCCGCCTAGAGGCGCAACAGCTGATAAATCCCGCGATAATTTTCACGTCAAAGCAATTAATGTCAACATTATGCTAATTGACTCAGTCTCTAGACCTCATTTCTATCGCTCCCTTCGTCAAACTGTCAAGGCTTTTAGAAGCATCAACGCAAATACATCAGCATTGGTTCTAGATTTTGAGCTGTTTCATGCCATCAAACCCAGGACATTTGAGAATATACATGCCCTGTTTTCAGGGGAACTTCTTGACATTGAACAGCTTGTTAATCCTGTTCCTGTCAAGGCAGATGTAATGTTCAACAAGTTTAAATCTTTGGGTTATCAAACAATGTGGCAAGAAGATCTGTGTTGGACATACGAATGGGGGCTGGTTAGAGACTTTAAAGTTATGAACCAAAGCTTACCACTGAAGGAAATATGGCACAACTTAACATCTGCATTAAAGAAGAACTCTATTGATTTCACAGGAATCACCCACTCGAGCTGTGAAGTTTTCAAGAGCTTTGGAGTTCCAGAGCTTTTCCATGGCCCCTCAAAGATTTGTTATGGAGGAAAACATTACCACTGCTTGTTTTAAACTTCTTAGAAGATTTTCTCCAGGAAGTGAATGCAGATCCAGAGAAGAAACCTCTGTTCTCTTTTTCAATGCTGAATGTGGGCCATGAAGACAGTGGAC
>JAHPZR010031169.1:47500-65000 GCA_019787425.1 Platygyra sinensis
GTACCCACTAATACACCTGGGTGGAGAGAGGCACTGTGAGAGTAAAGTGTCTTGCCTAAGAACACAACATCATGTCCGCAGACCGCTTGCTCTGGAGTCGAGCACACTAAACATGAGGCCACCCCACCTCCCACAGTAAGGTCTAACCATTTAAAGTCATCCTCTACTTCATTTGTTTAGGTTTTATAGTATCATCACACAGTTTATTACACTGTCATTTTAATATAATGTCAGCCTTGACAATGATAACAAATGGTTTTTCTTTCCCAAAGTTGACTAATCTTTCCTCTAAATATCCTTCATACATTAGTACAGAGAATTACTTGCTAGCTGCAGGCAGTGTGGCTCTAACTACTAATATATACCTGCCAACTCTCATGATCACCATCATGTGCGAGTCTTACGCCTGTGGATCTAAAATTGTGATCTCACCATTCAGACCAATTTCTCACGCCTAACTGGCAATAGCGAGTGCAATTCCTTAAGAACAATAAAATAATTTTTTTTTTTTGCCGTTCGAGAAGTTGTCAGAACACCTTTGGAACTCTTTAATAATGCTCGAGATTGGTTGGAAATCCTTTGGAAATCATTCAATGGCCCTGTTTTGAAGTCATTGAAAACCTTTCTACACCTTCAGTTACTTTTGCAAGTTGTGGGGAAATCTTCGGTAATTTTCAGAAGTCGTTGAAAATCTTTGGCAATCTTCGGAAGCCATTGTTAAATCTTCGGAAATTCAAGTTCTCAGTAGAGATGAAAAATCTCATGCATTTTACTAAAAAAAAAAGTTTGCAGGTATATACTAACACAATGAATCCTTGTATATTGTTCATTACTTCATAGTCAGTGAACTGGCAACAAAAGTTTTTCCCCTTACCTTTACCATATTTCTTGTGCCATTGAGAAAAAGAACTAGATGCTGGCCATGACTACATAAAACATAATTATAATTATAATAAAAATGTTTTTTTTGTCAGTGTCTTTGTTTTCATTCAGAATAACCTGTAAAGAATGGAGGGATCGAGGAGAAAGGTGGGTAGTTTCTTATAACCTGCGATCATGCGTCCCTTACATTTTTTGTCGCGGCGGGAAGGTACGCCTGATACAATTACTTGACTATTTGGCTGTTGCTAGTCCAGAATCTGAACTTTTCTCTGATTGGTCAAGAAACAAAAAGGAACTTAGAACTGAGCCATGATTGGTTATTTTTGTGGCGGTGTGATTTCCGGTAAAAAAATCCCGCGTGCTGATGAATTCCATGATGACGTCTGATGAGGTGAGCGAGGAGAGCGAGTTTTTGTCAGCTTTAAATGCTTCTCTTCAGAGTTTTGTTCACAAAACTCTCAATTATGGACAAATAGAATGCATTCATAGAATCGCATGCCATGGGAGAGATGTTTTGGAGGTGCTACCGACGGGATTAGGCAAGAACGCTATATATCTATTACCACCGTTTTCGTTGATACGCGACTTTCGAAAACAAAACACCTGCGGAAACGTTTCCAAAATTTCCGTCAATCATACATGTTATCGACAGATTGGATCGAAATTCACCAAACACAAGCAGCTAGCATGACGTAAAGAAGGTCTGAAGGTCACACTAATGGCTGTGATTGGTGGATTTCGATCCGATCAGTCGATAACAAGCAAGACTTCCGGTAATTCTGCTTGGTTATCTGGAGATGGCATCGCCGACATTTGCGCTGACAGATATTTTAATTAGGGGGCGGCATACAAATAGGCGAGTAATTGTATCAGGCGTACCTTCCCGCAGCGACAAAAAATATAAGGGACGCCTGATCGCAGGTTAAGTTTCTTACAGAAACTTTATTTGAAAGTGCCAGTGTGGAATTTTAGTGAGCCGACTGTCAAGTTTACTCTTTGGAAAGCTGGTTCAAATTCCTCTCTAGGGTCATTTGACAAAATGAAAGAGGACTGGGGACAAGTTTTGCTATTTTGAATTGAGGTCATGCTGTACTGACCCTAGTTGTTTCATCACAGAATCTGCTGAAACTGAGGACCATTAAGATTAAAGACCATGGAAAAGGACATTTTCATGGTGATGGTAGTCCTTCATTCTGCCGACAAGTACAATAATTTTATCAAGTTAATAATAAACTAAATTAATTAATATCTAGCTTTAACATGGATGCTTTCTAGAGACTGTAACCTAGTGAAACACTTACGGGCATAACTCAACCTCCAGATATTTATCTTCTTTTCCCAGGAAGAAAATCTCTGCCACTACAATTAACAGTAAACAAGAAACAAAAACCACCTATTCAGTCCAGAGACATGTATGCCAGTCAAGGCTATAAAAGTCAGCTTTTTTATGCCAGCTCAGAATGAGAGATTAATCTATTTAGTATTGGCATGAGTTGACATGAGGTCAAAGCCCATGGAGGGGGGTACTCCCCATAATGGCCTAGAAAGGAGGGCTCCATGATAACTTTGTTGAGTTACCCCCCTCACCCCTAAGTTGCAGTTACCACTAGCAACTTAACCTTCATATTCCCACAATTCAGGACAGGGACTTCCTGAGGTCACTGCTGGAGGTCCTGGATCATTAAATAGAGGTCCAGCCACATTAACCCTCACTGAGGTCTCATTTTCAGAACTAACTTTCAACTCCACAGGGCTGTGATCAACAGGTTCCCCATTCCAAGTTGTTGCTATGGAGAACACAAAATCCTGTAAGGAAGAATTACAAATTAATTAGCATTTATAGTATATTTTGACTTTGACTAGTACTTTTTTCATACTGGCAGATCTAGGGATCCAGGGTTCAATCCAGGGTTAATTGGATCAAGTTTTAGACCCTTCTGTCAGATCCCAAAAATAGCCCAGACTTCCATATAAAAAAGATGGAGATGCTCATCTGAAATTTTGAAGAGAGTCCTTAAATTATACCAAGATTCTAATTTGTGGGTGTCAGGCTTAATTTTTTTCACCCCTAAGAGATAAACAAAATAACTAAATATTAAATATCTTAATTGACCACTCCCCCAGGGAAGGGGGGGGGGGGGGTACTCAGGATTTCAAGTGACAGGATGATTGAATGGAGCCAAAAGTCAAGACCCAAAAAAATCCCTGGACCAAAAATCAACCCCAAAATAATCCCATGCCGATTTTGTGGCAGCTGGACGCGTGAGCAGCAAACTTTGTCTGTGACGTAAATTCCTAATTGAAATTTTTGTGGCTTTTCTGGCAGCCAGAAATGTCATCTGATGACAGTCATTGATAGTCCCACTTGACGCCTACAGCTCGTAACATTTGTACCTGTGCCGTTTTCGCCACCTCTTCTTTTAATTTTGGCCTTCCAACCTATTTTGTTTCACACTGTTTTTACGGAAGAAGAGTTTTTCAAAAAAAAGTAGAGCAGAGCTGTTTGACTGGTGTGGCAAATGACATGTCAAAGGTCACATATATGTTGGTGTACATCATGTCGACACCATGTTTTCGTTTTGCTTGGTTTAGTTTGCTTTGGATCATTTAAAAATTAAATTTGCCTGGCTTCGCCAGAGACTGGTGTCACTTTCCTTCAAGAAGACTATAGTACACATCAATTTGCTTGAGTATTTTTTTCTTGAGATTGATGTTTGCGTATCCCTCTCTTTGTTGACTTTGTTCGTTATCTGACATTCTCGCACCACACAATTCAAATATAGATTCTCATGCATAGTCTTTTGTGCGTTGTATATGCCGCTATGGTTTTGATCAGGCATTATTTCATCAGTCGGAGGTATTTGGTTAGATGTCCCACTAATGCAATCGCTCTTTGTATCACACTTCTTTGCTACTGTAAGAAAGATAATTTATGCAGCCTGCTTGATTCAGGCAGGCAGATTTCTTATTGGTCGAATTTAACAATGCAAGACCATGCGTCCAGCCATGAGTTCAGGGCAGGAGCGCGGGCTCCTTTTTCGAACAGCGGCTGGTAATCGAGCCTACCCTTAAAAGTTCCAAGTCATAAGCGAAAGAAATCAAAAGTTCACTAAAGCAAAAGGGAATTCCTGTGACAGTAAAGCCAATTGGCTGAATTGAAGCAGTTGAAGGCTGGTACATGGTCGGGCAGACTATTGTATAACACATGCAATGTAAAGTGACACCATAGTTAACTATTAAACAACAGCAAAACATGTTTGTTTGTACTTTATTCGCAGAACTACGCAGCCAGGGTACTACTGTTTTTTTTTAATACCCCCAAAAAATCCCTACTCAAATCTCTTCAGCTACCCCTGGGCACTCCCTTATGAGACTTTTCAGGACCAATGCACCAAATGATAAAACAAATAATGCAAATGAACGTAACATGGTCGAAAATCCAAACTGATAGGAGACAGACCGGTTGGCTGCAGTACCAGGTCCAAATTCTAAAACACATAAACTGACACTTTGATTCATAACCTTTTGTAGGAATAAAGACAACTGCTTAGAGTGCCTTCTACTTGTAAAGC
Source organism: Platygyra sinensis (assembly GCA_019787425.1). Classification (NCBI taxonomy): domain Eukaryota; kingdom Metazoa; phylum Cnidaria; class Anthozoa; order Scleractinia; family Merulinidae; genus Platygyra; species Platygyra sinensis. The sequence continues at coordinate 51,955 of JAHPZR010031169.1, forward strand.
TGATAGTAATTAAAATATCTCCTGCCATATTTCTTTTGGCTCATTTAAAGGTACCAAAAAAGCGCCCGCTGTTGACCTTTGGAGCCTGAACACTATAACAGGTACCAAACCCCTAAAAGGTCCTGAAAGGTACCATAATTCCTTTTGATCTCCCATCCCCCTCCCCCGTGCTGGGAAAACTTTGCTGTTCTTTGGTGGCATACTTCTTTGACAAATTCTACATGTGTCATTAAAATTAAGAACTCTCAGAACATTGTGTGATTTATTGAGTCTTTATTGAAGGGTTAAATCTGGTTAAACCAGTGACTGAAGATCTCTCTGTTTTAGCTTATTTCAAGAAATACTTCCGAGCTGTTAAAATTACGCCAGTTACCTTGATCGAATGAAGTCCCCCCAGTCACCAACGCCGCAGATAAATTTCCCATACCCTTTAGGGATACAAACTTCATTTGGAACCACTTGAAAAAGTAAATAGTAAGGAAAATATATTCTTACCTTGCGATTCCCCATCAAAATTGTCAGTCGAAAGCTGGAAGCAGGTCGCTTTTCAGTCTTCGCCTCAACTTCGCCTCTCTTTCATGTACCGCAGGCCGGAAGTAAAACTTTAACGTTGTCGAATGCCATTTCCGATAATGGTCGATGAAGGGGATCTGGGATCTCTTGAAGCATACTAATGTTAACTATGCTTGAAGGAAGCCTCAGTTTTGTAAGTATCGCTATTTTTCAGCAGGTGCTGGCGTAAAACAAAGAGATAAAACAAAAACAAAAATTTTGTATATTAATAAGGGTCAATAAGGACTTGCAAGTTTCACTTATCACAGTTGTGATATATGGAGGAAAACCCAAGTACCCGGCTTCAAGCACAGGTTAATTAGTCATAATGGTGCTAGAAAAGTAACGGATGCTCCCAACGTCGGCACGTCGTGCATGGCGTGTGGGGCTCTTGTTGCACCCTCCGTCACGCAATCGCTTTCTAACACGTGACGTCTTAACGTCACGGGAATTTAAACAAGTAGGTTTGGGGACAAGAATGATGGAAGAAACATGCAAAAGCTGCTTAAGTCTTATTCCTGGTTATTATTTTGTCTAGTTTGATACTCCTAAATTAAATTGTAAGGTTGAGAGGTAGGGGAGGTGGACTCACTGGGGGTTAGGCCTCACCCAGAAAAATTGGATAGGGGTGTGGCCCACTTCCTAATAACCTTACCATATTTATCACCAAACATATAAATTATGAAGAGCTTTTGTTGATGGTCCTATCACATTAAGGACAAACTGTCACTATTTAATAAAAAATGCTATCATTTCCCTTTCAAGTGGCATTTCTCACCGTTGCAGTGGTTATTTAACCATAGTCATGGCCATGCAAATGTTTTTATACCTGTTTAAGAGAAGAGAGGATTGTTTTTGTTTCACTGGCTATTGTCACTTTGTTCTTTAATTTGTTTGCAGAGGAATGGGGCCTATGTGCAACCCTCAAAGATTTAGTCACGTCAAAAAGAATCCTGACAACATTAATGCACAGTTTTTATACCATTCTGCCAAACTGGCCAAGGAGATTTAAGTGGCAGGGACTGGCAGAGGGTTCCTAAATTTACAATGGTCCCATCCATCACTGTTCCTGTGCTAATATGGATAGCAATTTTTGGCATTGAAATGCACGTTACCCATATATGATAGACCGGGTTCACGACACACAATCATCACATCCCACCATTTGGATCTCTGTTGCTGGTAATTCTACCGGTACTGGCGTCAACAGTGTTTCAGAGTTCTGATTAAGCCTGGCTACTCAGAGATTTAAACAAATGTATTATGGCATTAACAGAAAAGAGGCATCTGCTAATTAGTGCATTAGAGTTTAAACTAATTTATCACATGTTTTGGCCATGAGAATCTCCACTAATTTTGCCATCATGTCAATTGCATCTATCTTCATTGGCTTGTTTAGAATTTATAAAGAACTCTTCTGACAACAAAAAAGAATAACACAATTCAAAATATTATGAGAAAATAACCGATCTATTTTATTTTCTAAAGGTGTATGTTTTACAACTGTATCATATGTACAAACAAAATAATGTATTTACAGGTCACAGGGTGCTATAGTGACAGTGTGTGTTTTCAAACTGTTCACAAAAAGAACATTTTTAACATTATATTATAAATAAAGAAAGCAATGGTTCCGAACATGTCATAATTTGATTATTTTTAATCAGTTTCCCTCATTAAGATAAGATAAACCTCAGTTAATGGCTACAAAATATTCTTTGTTAAGACAGTATCTTTTTTCTAATTAAGAACAAAATTGTTTCTTCTAGCTACAAGTGCCACCTTTCCTCATAACCATTTGTTTGGAAGATCAAATACTGTTAACAGCTATCGACAAGCCAAATAATCACTTTTGAAAAAAATATTAAATCTTTTTTGTAGGCTAAGCATATATATTTACCAACCACAATTACTTTGTTAGAGTAAATAATAGATGTTTTATTAGAAAAGCACTCGGTCAACTACGGCTGCAAGAGTCCTTTTTTAATTTAATGGCACGACGTGAACTGCTAACTACAGTTGGTTGTAGCTTTGTGATCCATTTTTTAGGAACTGTGCTACATCCATCTGATTGTATTATTTTTTAAAAATAAATATCTTAAGGTATATTTCTTAATTTTGAGAGTCCTTGCACACATGTTAGCTGTTCCTTGGACTGTTTCCAGGTGATTTGCTCCCTCCTGATCCTGAGCTGTCCAGTTTTGGTAGCTTGCGTACAGCTGCCACTTTCTTCACTGGGCCTCTCTTAGGATCAATGATTCTCTGATTATCTGGCAGGCCAAACTGGTTAGGATGTCTGGAGGATAGAAAATAAGTGAATTACAAAATTGAGAGCAGGAAATATTTCTACAAGATGTAAACCAGGTGTAGTAGGACCCTGCTTTATGGACCCCCACTTGAAAACACCTCTTTCATTATTTCAACTGTGCTTAAACGATCTCTAGTGGCACACTAAAAAGGACCAACCTTAACTTAGCTGTCTGCAGCTGGGCTTCATTTTCACGCTGAGCTTCACTAAGAGCCTTCCTTGTTTTTGTCTTTGTTTCATCAATGACCGCAGCTGTCTGAGATGCAAAATAATGATAAATGTTATTATTTAAATCATCATCATCATCATCATCATAATGATAAAAATAATCATAATCATAATCGTAATCATATCAGTATTACAGATAGTGAATGCTGCAAGCAAAGACCAGAGGCCCGTTTCTCGAGGCTCCTGGTAATTACCAGGCCCATTAAGCTGTTTTGTTTTCCATTCAAAGTTATTAGCTAAAGAAACAAAATGGACTTCATTTGAGGTCAGAACACACCAGACTTTTCTTGAGAATTTGATTTCAAAATATGATTTTGGGCCCGTTAAGTTACCGGGTGTTTCGAGAAACTGACCCCGGATGAGAAAAGAGAGCTTTCAATATGGAATCATATGATTGGATGGTTGTAAAAAGGATGTGAAACCTGCTACTGACAGTATTCTTACTTTAATTATTTTGCAATCATGTGTGGAAACTCTATTTAAGACAATGAATAGTTACAGTTTTGCTTTTGCTAATTTAATAAAGTTGATTTAAACCCAGGTTTTTAACTTGCTTCAGAACAATGGTACTTGCATTTACAGTTCTCAGAGCATAATACTTACTTCATCTAGCTCTGTTAAGTATTTCTTCCTTTCTTCATTTATCTTGTAGTATGCCTTAAAGACAATACAGTAATGATCACATTTATTGATTTTAAATAACATTAGTATCACCCAACCAGTGGACTAATGCAAATCCTCCATTTTGATTGGCTACGCTACTAGGGGAATAATAGTAATAGTCATTGAGTAGCAAAATTTGCTGGTTTTTCTTTCGTTTTTTGTCCCCAAATAAATATTTCTTTAACTTGCATTTGCTAACTTTATTATTGTCTTTTCTGTCCGACTAGTTGGGTGATACTAAAACAATTAGACCCTTCGCCCTCAAGAGCCACAGGTCAATAGCCCATTCGGCTTTGCCTCATGGGCTATTGACCTGTAGCCCTTTCGGGCTACGGGTCTAATTGTTAATTAGTCAGAATTATTTACATAAATTAATTCATTAATCTTACTGTTAAATTGGTGATGATTCTGGTCTATTTTGCATTAAGTGGCTTCATTCAAAAGAGAATTGAACCCAGAACTCTCTCAAGTCTCTTAAGGTGATTCCTCAGTTTTGCACTGTGCATCCCTACTGCGCACAATTTTCACGCCATCAGCGCGCATGCATATACACAAGGAAAGAAATTTCCCTCAAGCTAAGCTTGAGAGCGAAATAATTGTGTCTTTTCTTTCAAACAAGCATGGTGGCCTATATTTTTTATTGTATAATAACAGTGTACATGTTATCTTCTTTAATTTAATAAAATTAAAAGAAAATTATTGGAAGGAAAAAAAGATATAGGTGAAAGAGTGCACAAAACTGTTACTCTGTGATGCAAATTATGACCACGAAAATAAAGACCCTACGAACGCTTTACGTCCACATCGTTTTTATAACTAGTGTGATGTTTCCTCAAATTTTACATGATATATAGAGGATATTACACGGTGGCGAGAAGATATGAATTTTATGTTCGAGTGGCAAGAACAGTATCTCACGAGTGAGTGCAGCGAACAAGTGAGATATTGTTCTTGCAACAAGAACATAAAATTCATATCTTCGAGCTTAAGTGTAATGTTCTTTTTATTATATAAACGTACTGATGACGGCGTTTTTGATGATTTTCCGAAGATTTCTGACCACTTTCTAAAGATTTTCCAAAATTGTTTTCCGAAGCAAGTTAAAAACCTGGGTTTAAATCAACTTTATTAAATTAGCAAAAGCAAAACTGTAACTATTCATTGTCTTAAATAGAGTTTCCACACATGATTGCAAAATAATTAAAGTAAGAATACTGTCAGTAGCAGGTTTCACATCCTTTTTACAACCATCCAATCATATGATTCCATATTGAAAGCTCTCTTTTCTCATCCGGGGTCAGTTTCTCGAAACACCCGGTAACTTAACGGGCCCAAAATCATATTTTGAAATCAAATTCTCAAGAAAAGTCTGGTGTGTTCTGACCTCAAATGAAGTCCATTTTGTTTCTTTAGCTAATAACTTTGAATGGAAAACAAAACAGCTTAATGGGCCTGGTAATTACCAGGAGCCTCGAGAAACGGGCCTCTGGTCTTTGCTTGCAGCATTCACTATCTGTAATACTGATATGATTACGATTATGATTATGATTATTTTTATCATTATGATGATGATGATGATGATGATTTAAATAATAACATTTATCATTATTTTGCATCTCAGACAGCTGCGGTCATTGATGAAACAAAGACAAAAACAAGGAAGGCTCTTAGTGAAGCTCAGCGTGAAAATGAAGCCCAGCTGCAGACAGCTAAGTTAAGGTTGGTCCTTTTTAGTGTGCCACTAGAGATCGTTTAAGCACAGTTGAAATAATGAAAGAGGTGTTTTCAAGTGGGGGTCCATAAAGCAGGGTCCTACTACACCTGGTTTACATCTTGTAGAAATATTTCCTGCTCTCAATTTTGTAATTCACTTATTTTCTATCCTCCAGACATCCTAACCAGTTTGGCCTGCCAGATAATCAGAGAATCATTGATCCTAAGAGAGGCCCAGTGAAGAAAGTGGCAGCTGTACGCAAGCTACCAAAACTGGACAGCTCAGGATCAGGAGGGAGCAAATCACCTGGAAACAGTCCAAGGAACAGCTAACATGTGTGCAAGGACTCTCAAAATTAAGAAATATACCTTAAGATATTTATTTTTAAAAAATAATACAATCAGATGGATGTAGCACAGTTCCTAAAAAATGGATCACAAAGCTACAACCAACTGTAGTTAGCAGTTCACGTCGTGCCATTAAATTAAAAAAGGACTCTTGCAGCCGTAGTTGACCGAGTGCTTTTCTAATAAAACATCTATTATTTACTCTAACAAAGTAATTGTGGTTGGTAAATATATATGCTTAGCCTACAAAAAAGATTTAATATTTTTTTCAAAAGTGATTATTTGGCTTGTCGATAGCTGTTAACAGTATTTGATCTTCCAAACAAATGGTTATGAGGAAAGGTGGCACTTGTAGCTAGAAGAAACAATTTTGTTCTTAATTAGAAAAAAGATACTGTCTTAACAAAGAATATTTTGTAGCCATTAACTGAGGTTTATCTTATCTTAATGAGGGAAACTGATTAAAAATAATCAAATTATGACATGTTCGGAACCATTGCTTTCTTTATTTATAATATAATGTTAAAAATGTTCTTTTTGTGAACAGTTTGAAAACACACACTGTCACTATAGCACCCTGTGACCTGTAAATACATTATTTTGTTTGTACATATGATACAGTTGTAAAACATACACCTTTAGAAAATAAAATAGATCGGTTATTTTCTCATAATATTTTGAATTGTGTTATTCTTTTTTGTTGTCAGAAGAGTTCTTTATAAATTCTAAACAAGCCAATGAAGATAGATGCAATTGACATGATGGCAAAATTAGTGGAGATTCTCATGGCCAAAACATGTGATAAATTAGTTTAAACTCTAATGCACTAATTAGCAGATGCCTCTTTTCTGTTAATGCCATAATACATTTGTTTAAATCTCTGAGTAGCCAGGCTTAATCAGAACTCTGAAACACTGTTGACGCCAGTACCGGTAGAATTACCAGCAACAGAGATCCAAATGGTGGGATGTGATGATTGTGTGTCGTGAACCCGGTCTATCATATATGGGTAACGTGCATTTCAATGCCAAAAATTGCTATCCATATTAGCACAGGAACAGTGATGGATGGGACCATTGTAAATTTAGGAACCCTCTGCCAGTCCCTGCCACTTAAATCTCCTTGGCCAGTTTGGCAGAATGGTATAAAAACTGTGCATTAATGTTGTCAGGATTCTTTTTGACGTGACTAAATCTTTGAGGGTTGCACATAGGCCCCATTCCTCTGCAAACAAATTAAAGAACAAAGTGACAATAGCCAGTGAAACAAAAACAATCCTCTCTTCTCTTAAACAGGTATAAAAACATTTGCATGGCCATGACTATGGTTAAATAACCACTGCAACGGTGAGAAATGCCACTTGAAAGGGAAATGATAGCATTTTTTATTAAATAGTGACAGTTTGTCCTTAATGTGATAGGACCATCAACAAAAGCTCTTCATAATTTATATGTTTGGTGATAAATATGGTAAGGTTATTAGGAAGTGGGCCACACCCCTATCCAATTTTTCTGGGTGAGGCCTAACCCCCAGTGAGTCCACCTCCCCTACCTCTCAACCTTACAATTTAATTTAGGAGTATCAAACTAGACAAAATAATAACCAGGAATAAGACTTAAGCAGCTTTTGCATGTTTCTTCCATCATTCTTGTCCCCAAACCTACTTGTTAAATTCCCGTGACGTTAAGACGTCACGTGTTAGAAAGCGATTGCGTGACGGAGGGTGCAACAAGAGCCCCACACGCCATGCACGACGTGCCGACGTTGGGAGCATCCGTTACTTTTCTAGCACCATTATGACTAATTAACCTGTGCTTGAAGCCGGGTACTTGGGTTTTCCTCCATATATCAACAACTGTGATAAGTGAAACTTGCAAGTCCTTATTGACCCTTATTAATATACAAAATTTTTGTTTTTGTTTTATCTCTTTGTTTTACGCCAGCACCTGCTGAAAAATAGCGATACTTACAAAACTGAGGCTTCCTTCAAGCATAGTTAACATTAGTATGCTTCAAGAGATCCCAGATCCCCTTCATCGACCATTATCGGAAATGGCATTCGACAACGTTAAAGTTTTACTTCCGGCCTGCGGTACATGAAAGAGAGGCGAAGTTGAGGCGAAGACTGAAAGCGACCTGCTTCCAGCTTTCGACTGACAATTTTGATGGGGAATCGCAAGGTAAGAATATATTTTCCTTACTATTTACTTTTTCAAGTGGTTCCAAATGAAGTTTGTATCCCTAAAGGGTATGGGAAATTTATCTGCGGCGTTGGTGACTGGGGGACTTCATTCGATCAAGGTAACTGGCGTAATTTTAACAGCTCGGAAGTATTTCTTGAAATAAGCTAAAACAGAGAGATCTTCAGTCACTGGTTTAACCAGATTTAACCCTTCAATAAAGACTCAATAAATCACACAATGTTCTGAGAGTTCTTAATTTTAATGACACATGTAGAATTTGTCAAAGAAGTATGCCACCAAAGAACAGCAAAGTTTTCCCAGCACGGGGGGAGGGGGATGGGAGATCAAAAGGAATTATGGTACCTTTCAGGACCTTTTAGGGGTTTGGTACCTGTTATAGTGTTCAGGCTCCAAAGGTCAACAGCGGGCGCTTTTTTGGTACCTTTAAATGAGCCAAAAGAAATATGGCAGGAGATATTTTAATTACTATCAGCTTTACAAGTAGAAGGCACTCTAAGCAGTTGTCTTTATTCCTACAAAAGGTTATGAATCAAAGTGTCAGTTTATGTGTTTTAGAATTTGGACCTGGTACTGCAGCCAACCGGTCTGTCTCCTATCAGTTTGGATTTTCGACCATGTTACGTTCATTTGCATTATTTGTTTTATCATTTGGTGCATTGGTCCTGAAAAGTCTCATAAGGGAGTGCCCAGGGGTAGCTGAAGAGATTTGAGTAGGGATTTTTTGGGGGTATTAAAAAAAAACAGTAGTACCCTGGCTGCGTAGTTCTGCGAATAAAGTACAAACAAACATGTTTTGCTGTTGTTTAATAGTTAACTATGGTGTCACTTTACATTGCATGTGTTATACAATAGTCTGCCCGACCATGTACCAGCCTTCAACTGCTTCAATTCAGCCAATTGGCTTTACTGTCACAGGAATTCCCTTTTGCTTTAGTGAACTTTTGATTTCTTTCGCTTATGACTTGGAACTTTTAAGGGTAGGCTCGATTACCAGCCGCTGTTCGAAAAAGGAGCCCGCGCTCCTGCCCTGAACTCATGGCTGGACGCATGGTCTTGCATTGTTAAATTCGACCAATAAGAAATCTGCCTGCCTGAATCAAGCAGGCTGCATAAATTATCTTTCTTACAGTAGCAAAGAAGTGTGATACAAAGAGCGATTGCATTAGTGGGACATCTAACCAAATACCTCCGACTGATGAAATAATGCCTGATCAAAACCATAGCGGCATATACAACGCACAAAAGACTATGCATGAGAATCTATATTTGAATTGTGTGGTGCGAGAATGTCAGATAACGAACAAAGTCAACAAAGAGAGGGATACGCAAACATCAATCTCAAGAAAAAAATACTCAAGCAAATTGATGTGTACTATAGTCTTCTTGAAGGAAAGTGACACCAGTCTCTGGCGAAGCCAGGCAAATTTAATTTTTAAATGATCCAAAGCAAACTAAACCAAGCAAAACGAAAACATGGTGTCGACATGATGTACACCAACATATATGTGACCTTTGACATGTCATTTGCCACACCAGTCAAACAGCTCTGCTCTACTTTTTTTTGAAAAACTCTTCTTCCGTAAAAACAGTGTGAAACAAAATAGGTTGGAAGGCCAAAATTAAAAGAAGAGGTGGCGAAAACGGCACAGGTACAAATGTTACGAGCTGTAGGCGTCAAGTGGGACTATCAATGACTGTCATCAGATGACATTTCTGGCTGCCAGAAAAGCCACAAAAATTTCAATTAGGAATTTACGTCACAGACAAAGTTTGCTGCTCACGCGTCCAGCTGCCACAAAATCGGCATGGGATTATTTTGGGGTTGATTTTTGGTCCAGGGATTTTTTTGGGTCTTGACTTTTGGCTCCATTCAATCATCCTGTCACTTGAAATCCTGAGTACCCCCCCCCCCCCTTCCCTGGGGGAGTGGTCAATTAAGATATTTAATATTTAGTTATTTTGTTTATCTCTTAGGGGTGAAAAAAATTAAGCCTGACACCCACAAATTAGAATCTTGGTATAATTTAAGGACTCTCTTCAAAATTTCAGATGAGCATCTCCATCTTTTTTATATGGAAGTCTGGGCTATTTTTGGGATCTGACAGAAGGGTCTAAAACTTGATCCAATTAACCCTGGATTGAACCCTGGATCCCTAGATCTGCCAGTATGAAAAAAGTACTAGTCAAAGTCAAAATATACTATAAATGCTAATTAATTTGTAATTCTTCCTTACAGGATTTTGTGTTCTCCATAGCAACAACTTGGAATGGGGAACCTGTTGATCACAGCCCTGTGGAGTTGAAAGTTAGTTCTGAAAATGAGACCTCAGTGAGGGTTAATGTGGCTGGACCTCTATTTAATGATCCAGGACCTCCAGCAGTGACCTCAGGAAGTCCCTGTCCTGAATTGTGGGAATATGAAGGTTAAGTTGCTAGTGGTAACTGCAACTTAGGGGTGAGGGGGGTAACTCAACAAAGTTATCATGGAGCCCTCCTTTCTAGGCCATTATGGGGAGTACCCCCCTCCATGGGCTTTGACCTCATGTCAACTCATGCCAATACTAAATAGATTAATCTCTCATTCTGAGCTGGCATAAAAAAGCTGACTTTTATAGCCTTGACTGGCATACATGTCTCTGGACTGAATAGGTGGTTTTTGTTTCTTGTTTACTGTTAATTGTAGTGGCAGAGATTTTCTTCCTGGGAAAAGAAGATAAATATCTGGAGGTTGAGTTATGCCCGTAAGTGTTTCACTAGGTTACAGTCTCTAGAAAGCATCCATGTTAAAGCTAGATATTAATTAATTTAGTTTATTATTAACTTGATAAAATTATTGTACTTGTCGGCAGAATGAAGGACTACCATCACCATGAAAATGTCCTTTTCCATGGTCTTTAATCTTAATGGTCCTCAGTTTCAGCAGATTCTGTGATGAAACAACTAGGGTCAGTACAGCATGACCTCAATTCAAAATAGCAAAACTTGTCCCCAGTCCTCTTTCATTTTGTCAAATGACCCTAGAGAGGAATTTGAACCAGCTTTCCAAAGAGTAAACTTGACAGTCGGCTCACTAAAATTCCACACTGGCACTTTCAAATAAAGTTTCTGTAAGAAACTTAACCTGCGATCAGGCGTCCCTTATATTTTTTGTCGCTGCGGGAAGGTACGCCTGATACAATTACTCGCCTATTTGTATGCCGCCCCCTAATTAAAATATCTGTCAGCGCAAATGTCGGCGATGCCATCTCCAGATAACCAAGCAGAATTACCGGAAGTCTTGCTTGTTATCGACTGATCGGATCGAAATCCACCAATCACAGCCATTAGTGTGACCTTCAGACCTTCTTTACGTCATGCTAGCTGCTTGTGTTTGGTGAATTTCGATCCAATCTGTCGATAACATGTATGATTGACGGAAATTTTGGAAACGTTTCCGCAGGTGTTTTGTTTTCGAAAGTCGCGTATCAACGAAAACGGTGGTAATAGATATATAGCGTTCTTGCCTAATCCCGTCGGTAGCACCTCCAAAACATCTCTCCCATGGCATGCGATTCTATGAATGCATTCTATTTGTCCATAATTGAGAGTTTTGTGAACAAAACTCTGAAGAGAAGCATTTAAAGCTGACAAAAACTCGCTCTCCTCGCTCACCTCATCAGACGTCATCATGGAATTCATCAGCACGCGGGATTTTTTTACCGGAAATCACACCGCCACAAAAATAACCAATCATGGCTCAGTTCTAAGTTCCTTTTTGTTTCTTGACCAATCAGAGAAAAGTTCAGATTCTGGACTAGCAACAGCCAAATAGTCAAGTAATTGTATCAGGCGTACCTTCCCGCCGCGACAAAAAATGTAAGGGACGCATGATCGCAGGTTATAAGAAACTACCCACCTTTCTCCTCGATCCCTCCATTCTTTACAGGTTATTCTGAATGAAAACAAAGACACTGACAAAAAAAACATTTTTATTATAATTATAATTATGTTTTATGTAGTCATGGCCAGCATCTAGTTCTTTTTCTCAATGGCACAAGAAATATGGTAAAGGTAAGGGGAAAAACTTTTGTTGCCAGTTCACTGACTATGAAGTAATGAACAATATACAAGGATTCATTGTGTTAGTATATACCTGCAAACTTTTTTTTTTAGTAAAATGCATGAGATTTTTCATCTCTACTGAGAACTTGAATTTCCGAAGATTTAACAATGGCTTCCGAAGATTGCCAAAGATTTTCAACGACTTCTGAAAATTACCGAAGATTTCCCCACAACTTGCAAAAGTAACTGAAGGTGTAGAAAGGTTTTCAATGACTTCAAAACAGGGCCATTGAATGATTTCCAAAGGATTTCCAACCAATCTCGAGCATTATTAAAGAGTTCCAAAGGTGTTCTGACAACTTCTCGAACGGCAAAAAAAAAAAATTATTTTATTGTTCTTAAGGAATTGCACTCGCTATTGCCAGTTAGGCGTGAGAAATTGGTCTGAATGGTGAGATCACAATTTTAGATCCACAGGCGTAAGACTCGCACATGATGGTGATCATGAGAGTTGGCAGGTATATATTAGTAGTTAGAGCCACACTGCCTGCAGCTAGCAAGTAATTCTCTGTACTAATGTATGAAGGATATTTAGAGGAAAGATTAGTCAACTTTGGGAAAGAAAAACCATTTGTTATCATTGTCAAGGCTGACATTATATTAAAATGACAGTGTAATAAACTGTGTGATGATACTATAAAACCTAAACAAATGAAGTAGAGGATGACTTTAAATGGTTAGACCTTACTGTGGGAGGTGGGGTGGCCTCATGTTTAGTGTGCTCGACTCCAGAGCAAGCGGTCTGCGGACATGATGTTGTGTTCTTAGGCAAGACACTTTACTCTCACAGTGCCTCTCTCCACCCAGGTGTATTAGTGGGTACCAGCAAATTTAATGCTGGGGATAACCCTGCGATGGACTAGTATCCCATCCAGAGGGAGTAGAAATACTCCTAGTCGCTTCATGCTACAGAAACTGGGATAAGCTCC
>JAHPZR010031169.1:70000-79392 GCA_019787425.1 Platygyra sinensis
AAGCAGTGGTAATGTTTTCCTCCATAACAAATCTTTGAGGGGCCATGGAAAAGCTCTGGAACTCCAAAGCTCTTGAAAACTTCACAGCTCGAGTGGGTGATTCCTGTGAAATCAATAGAGTTCTTCTTTAATGCAGATGTTAAGTTGTGCCATATTTCCTTCAGTGGTAAGCTTTGGTTCATAACTTTAAAGTCTCTAACCAGCCCCCATTCGTATGTCCAACACAGATCTTCTTGCCACATTGTTTGATAACCCAAAGATTTAAACTTGTTGAACATTACATCTGCCTTGACAGGAACAGGATTAACAAGCTGTTCAATGTCAAGAAGTTCCCCTGAAAACAGGGCATGTATATTCTCAAATGTCCTGGGTTTGATGGCATGAAACAGCTCAAAATCTAGAACCAATGCTGATGTATTTGCGTTGATGCTTCTAAAAGCCTTGACAGTTTGACGAAGGGAGCGATAGAAATGAGGTCTAGAGACTGAGTCAATTAGCATAATGTTGACATTAATTGCTTTGACGTGAAAATTATCGCGGGATTTATCAGCTGTTGCGCCTCTAGGCGGAAGAAGAAAAAGCTGAGTCTTGGCCGTTGGATTCCAGAATTCATCACACCTCAGAAAAGCAAAAGGGAAATAGTCTTCTGCAGGTGCACTTTGAATATAGTTATTGAGGGCTTTCTCTACGTCTTGAAGGAATGAAAAGTGTCGCCAACTGAGGGAACCATCGTGTGGATCGATGAATCCCACAGAGATAATGTCTGGTGATCCACAGGTTGTGGTATGGCATTCAACTCTAGGGAATCCTGTTGGTGTCTTCTCCATCCTGCACAAATTCACCTGTGATGTGTTGCAAGATTGATTTGCAGGATTCATTGTAAAGATTGCCTTCGCAAAGGAACAGGCTTCTTTTCGAATCACTGGTAGACGACAGGATGCAGGCGTGGTTGAAAATGGCTTGGTGTTTATGGAAAACGGAGGGCATGCTGAGGCTGTTGAGTTTGTTATTGCTTTGATCAGTTTGTAACGCAATACCTTCGGCCAGTCTTTGAGTGAATTCCACTTTCGGTACTCATCTTCATACTTTGTCAGATGATCTGAACCGTCCATAAATAAGATCTGATAAACCAAGAGAGTAGCTGCTACAGAAGTCAGAGAGAGAAAGCAGAATATCCATATCTTTTTAAGGTGACGAAGCCTAAAACTTGACAGTGGATTAAAACATGAACGAAGCATTGGCAAATAAACTTCACGCTTAAGCACTTGGGAGTTCCTGGCATCGGTGATGAAACTGGGCAGCTACCTCTGCACAGGCAAGCAGACTAGCCATCAAACCAACTGTCCTTCTCAGGAAACCGCGCAAAGCAACGCGCAAAGTAGTCTACAATCTGTCCGCCATCTTAGAAGCAAATCACAACAACTGAATGAGCCCGCAAAGGAAACCGCATGCTAATTCAACATGGCGGAACTTTTGGAACACGGTGAAGATTACACACGAAAGCCTTCAGCAGAATCGAACGCAAGATTGCACCGAAAATGCAAAGAGAGACTTGCAAAAGCCTGCCGAAATTGTAAGTGACCGAAAGGGAGACTGCCGACCTTTAAATCGAATGTTTTAATTAAAAACAATATAGGGTGGCGTGATGGCGTGATGCAATCACGCGGGTGATGGACAAAACACTGACCCCCAGTCCATGGACTACCCCAATGGACTACCTAAATGGAGGTCCGATCCAAGGGTCATTCAAAAAGGCATTCAAAAGCAGAAGGGGAAATTTGGTCCTTTGGTCCTTACAATAATTTCAACTGTAAAGAAGGGTGCAGTGGGTGCTGCAATATTAGAACTGGTTCTAGCTTTGTATGTTGCAGAGCAATAAAAGACATAATTTCATCGTAGACATTAGAATAATGAGTTATAAGTCAGCTATCCTGAGGCCGAAACATTGTAAACAATCAACACCTAACTTGTCCAACTTAAGTTATACATGTAGTAATACTAATCGAGGAAGAATCTACTTATCTATTTTGTGTTCAGTGATTCCAGAATAAAGAAAGCAAGGTGTAGCATCTTATCGCTTTGCATGGTACTCATTTGGACTAATATTTTTAGGGGCTGTCCATTTTAGGGTAGTCCATTCAGGTAGTCCATTGGGGTAGTCCATGGATTGGGGGTCAGTGTTTTGTCCATCAGCAATCACGCGAAGTTTCACGGGTTTCATGACAAACTTCACGTTTCTTGTTCTTCTTTCAGCCGCATATGTTAGATTCATGCTGGATGCGATGAGTAAATTAGGATGGTAAGTACCTACAAGAGCTAGTCAGTCATTTGATGTAAGGACCCGATAAACATAAATGTATTATATGACCCATTTTTATCACTAATTTTACGGTCGGTATTCAAACATGAGGGCACATTGATCAGAGAATATTTTATATAGCCGTCTCTGCCATGCGGTCAAGGGCAATTTGCGACAGAAGGTTAGGGACATACGGGGGCTCCGGGGAAAGGGGGGACTCGCGATTCCGTGTGAAAGGGGTTGGGGATGCTTGGTGTAAAATTTGAATTACACACTGGCCTGGTTCAAACTTTATTTGAGCCCTGAAAATATATGTCAGGATATTTTTTGGACAGTTTTTTTTAGAAGGTCCTGTATAACTGTGGCCCTATTTCAGGCCTATTTGGATTGCCTTAGAAATAAAGCTGTTTCATTTCCCTTTGACAGTCACTCGCCCAGAGTCAACCCCCCTTTAAAAGAAACGTACATGTCATAACCCACCCCAGTCTTGTTCTATCCCCTACCCCTCTGCCCTGCTAACAAAGGATTATTTAACTCCAAAATTATTTGTGATTGTCTTAAGTGATGTGGATCCAGACAAACACCTCCTATGTGAACCCTGTGACCCAAAGCTTGTTGGAGGATTTGATCATGATGCCAAAGAGGTAGCCTTCAAAACAATATGCTTTTCACATACTTGTCTGTAAATACGTCATACTGACACATTACTTAAATATCTCCCCTGGGCTTAAGGGTGGGAAATTCAGAATGTTACATGCAAGCATTAATTAAGTATGAGAAGTCTGGTTTCCCAGTATACTAAAATTTACTTTCCAGAGAAGAACCTGTTTCAATAATCAGGGATTAAATGCCAAAACTTCAGCCAACAAGTAATTTATCACCAACTTCTTTTTAGCCTGCAAACAGCCTCTCCGTATGGGTTATTCCGAGATTGACCGCGTGCCATTCGAAAGCAAATCTCGGAATAACCCAATACGGAGAGCCTGTTTGCAGGCTAGCTTCTTTTAAGTGTGTGTTAACTGTCTTTAAAATTGCAAAATAGGTCTGAGGCAAGTCTGGTTGGATATTTTGTAAAATAATGTTGGGACTTGATTGAGGCTTTGTAAATCTTATGAAGGAAAAGAAATCCTTGCAGCAGGTGTCTAGAGTAGTCAATAAAGGTGTAGCTGTTTATGTCACTGACTTCTAGGTGTCTAGAATGGTCATTTGGGAAATTTAGAATAGTCCAAGTAAAAGGCCTATCTTTTAGGATGATTGCCATGTTTTTTTTCAGTAATTGTTGTTTTCCCGTTTACAGATGTTCCTATGCGAGAACGCAATATACACCCAAAGCGCAATGGAAAATGTTCTAACTCATGAGCTCATCCATGCATATGATAATTGCAGAATAAAATATGATCCTGACAATGTGAAGCACTTGGCTTGTACCGAGGTATTTGTTTCAAGCATTCTACATGTATATGGTAACTTGCTTGGCCGCAACAGAAATTTTTAAGATAACTGCAGAAATTCTTACATGCTCATTGGCTAACTTTTGCTGTCAATAAGCACAGACACATGGATTCATAGCCAAGGAGCGAGAGCAGACAGTTTGACATTTTTTTGAAATAAAATAGTTAATTGGTAAATGGCTTATAGTAGTTACAGTTTCTTTTTCTTGTTGCATTTTCTTTTTTTTTTCTCGATGATATTAGCTTTTAAGCTACACTTAAAATTCGAGGTTAAATAGAGTCATGTTATGTTATTATGTTATGGGTCTGTCTTGTTATTGACATGGTCAAAGTAGTCTGTGGATCCACCCAGCTATCCCCTTGTGGATCCACAACTACTGATCAATAATGGGATAGACACATGAAAAATTGATGTCATTTTGTTAAAACAACCCATTATTATGAGGGACAGGGGGATCCCAGGAGAAAACAAGGGTAGAGAGGAAAAAGTGGGAAATGGGATTTGTAAAAAGCCAAAATACCAGAAATTCGAAGGAGATATACACCCTTTTCATAAATGGCTGCTAATTTAAAATTTTCTTGAATGTATGCATTTAAATTAGCCTCACTAAACTTGTTGGGGAGTAAACATTCTTTTGAATTATCAACTCTAAAATGAGGTTAGTCAGGTTAATTACTGGCATAAGAATTTATAATTGGTAGCCATTTATGACGTAGGGTCTATGAGTGAAGTATACTGTGGAAAGGAGACACTTCTGTAATTTATCCCTCCCAAGGTGCAGATCTAGAATAAATTAATGGTGACTGATCTACAAAACAAGTGCAGAAACGCACAGTTTTAGAGGGGTCTGGGGCCATGCTTCCCCAGAAAATGTTTTGGATTCTAACTAGTGAAATAAGTCCTCACCAAAATAGAAAACACTTTGTTTGTTTGTACCCATAGATTCGTGCCGCAAACCTAAGTGGGGATTGTTGGTTTTCTAAGGAGGCATTTGGACGTTTCAAATTCAGATGGAGAGCTCATCAGCAGGTATATTCTTATTACTTTCTTAGAAATAAAGTAACACGAACCTTGGTATTTTATTTAATATCATGATTTTGCAGCTATCACTTGAACAACATTTCAATTCTGATAACTTTTGTACACAAAAATATCTACCATTTTCATATCAACAATCACCATTTTCATATCAACAGTCATACTAATTAATTAGCCTCTGAGTGCTGACAGGCTATAAATGTAAAAATAAATGTTTTTGGCTAAGTACAGTTACAACACAAAAACCCGAGTGTATCTGAAATCATGTAGACTACAAAGGACAAAAATAGTCCATTTTCAGGGCCATAAACACAATAGGAATTGTTTATTATACATGTAGTTCGTTTACAAGGATCATTCCCACAAGCAGTCAGCTCCATCCTGTCACAAACACTTCCCAGAGATTTATAAATTAAACAAATGAATGTTCTCTAGAACTGGTTGTTTTCTTTGTCTTTTTTGCTAGGAGTGTGTTAAGACAAGAGCAGTGAAATCCATGTTATGTGTCAGAAACATAAGCAAGGAGGAAGCAGAGAAAGTTGTAGATAGTGTATTTGATGCCTGTTTCCATGATACAGAACCATTTGAGCGCATACCTCCTTGAAAGAATTACTGCAGGATTATGTGGACTACAATGCAACAGAACATCACATGAACAGAGAAGAAACTGTGTTTCCTGATCAAGTCAGCTTTTTGTTATAAATGAAGCAGTCTGTCCTGGGCTCAAATGATTGTTGGGATAACACAGAAAGCACTAGTTAAGGAATGGGAAAAGCTTTATAGACATTTCTTGTGATTGTTTTTGTTCTTTCCCACTTTCTAATTTAACAGCCTCAAACAAGCTAACAGTTACACGTAATTTGATGGATGTCTGACATCATCACTAACCCTAAGAATGATCTGTGAGACACTAACTACATCAGCAGTTTGATTGACAAAGAAAGAACACCAGAGACACCAACATTTTCACAAGAATTCTCTTGACTGAGATGCAAGAATCATAAAATGCAACTTTCGTTGTTACAACAGGAGACCTGGTTTTCTTATGTTGTTCCCTTTCTTGATAAAACAAGATATTTTTTTACAGCAGATTTAGAAATTTATGAATAAAATCTAGTTTAATGATAATAAATAAAGAACATATTGAAATGACTGATTAACTTTTCTTAATACATATCCACTGATAGAATCCAGAATAATATACAGCCATTTGTTATTTTGCAATAAATGGCATTCTGTCTTTCAAAATACATTTAGCTCATCTTTTTACATTATTACCAGAAGCTTATCACCCCACGGGGTGATAAGCTTCTGACATTACAGTCATGCTGTTCATATTATTTTGTAGATGTCACACATGATCTCCATTTTCAACTGTTCTCTGTAATGGTATAACACAAACTGAGTTCTTTGCATTTTTAAGTCTCCACCATCTGCCCAGTCTGTGTTCTTGTCCGATGGCTGCTATCAGGGTATTTCCATCATTAGAAAAAGACAGTGCATTCACAAACCCAACCTGGCAAGATTAAATAACAGTGAAAAATGTTATTGTAGAGATGAAATTTGCTCTTGTGGTTCCTTGGAAATCTTAAGAGTGGTTTATGTGTAATTTCTACTTACAAAATCAATCCAATGCCAAGAAGGGTGACAATAAGAAAAGAGAAAACTTCAGCTTAATACTAGAACATTGTTTTTGGTGCACCAAATTCTCAGAACTAGCATTGAAAGAGTTGAATGAAAATAAGTAGTGAGAATTAACCTTTTGAGCTTAGTAATGAACAAAATGCAAGAGTAAGAACCGATGGTTGAGCATGGATGTAAAGTACTGAAAATGGGAACAATCCAAACCTATTAATATCAAAAGCATTCCTTTAAGAACCTTGTACACATTTAGTTCGCATGTATCAAGATCATTGAAAACCCAGTTATGTGGAAATAAACTAAAAACAAAACTTGGTTGTGAAATTTTCCTGGAAGCTAATTATTCTACGCACTTTTTTCAGAGCTCTCTCAACTTATGGCAGAATTTGAGCAAAATAATATAAAATCTAAATTGAACCAAGAATTTATCTTCCAATAACCTGGCAGTAACCCAGTTAAAAACCTAGGACATGACAAACTTCTTAGAACTTACGGTGTACACATAACATAAATGTTTGTTCAAGTCTCACCATAGGTATTGAGAAAAGCTGCTTGAGACCTTGGAAACCATCTCCACACTCCCAGAGTTTGATGCATGAATCACAAGAACCTGCTGGCAACATTGTTAAGCCAAGGTAGTCACATTTCAATCATTTGTTGCTGCATTTGTTTCCTCAAGGGTTAAACATAAACGTTTTTGTAAGGATGTGAAATGCAAGGAACTGGATGTGCACTGCAGAATAACTTCGGAATAAATTTTAAAGGCGGGTTGCAGAATAATAATACAGCATTGCTTCAGGATTTGCTCAGTTTGACATGCAAGATGTCTAACAGTTTTAAAATTGACAAGGGATTGCAGCATGAATAAAAGAAATCACACATTTGTGGATGTTACTTGGTGAATTGCAACTCCAATCATGCTGGATCATGATAGACATTCTGACTAAGGTGGGATAGTGGCACTGAGCCAAATATGATGGTAGCTACATGTAGGACACGAGATTGAAGAAGTCCTGTTAGGCCCTCCTCTTCACTAACTTAAAACCTGTTTAAACAATACACATGCTAAGGTGTTACCTGAGGCCAAGAGATCTGTACTCCGCAAAGATGCTATTGACGTTATCCAACTCTCATCTGGTATGCAATCATCAGAGCTGTTATCAGGTTTACAATGAGCATTTGCAACTGTACACAAAGGCTTCTTTTTTGATACACTCCACAAGGATAATGAGCTGTTGGTAAAATTAACTCATCCATTATCCATAGCAATTTTTAAAATTTTTATAACACAGCACAAGATAGCCATCTGACAGACAGTGCGTTTAAATAGTTTTGAAGTGGTGTTTCATGTTTCGAATTTAAGGTACTCGTGTTATGTACTAAGAAGGTTTGAAGATGTAAATAAAATTAATGCCTCAAGTAAAACTCTTTTCATGTCCAATGTACAGATACCTTTAACTCCATAAGTTGAAAAATACTAAAATTGCAGCTAGAATTCACAAAAATATGTATTCACTAGGGTATCTAAAAGATAGTAATGCTGTGGCACATTCTGTTGATAGTGACATATTCCATGTCTCACATTACAACCTTTATTTCTTAAAGTAGTGTCAAATTGTGGTGTGTAACTTAACATCTGTCCTTATATGCATCAACTTCATGCATCATGACGCATCAATGGCAAGTTGTGACAAGGCATCAAGACAATAAAGCACATACTCTATTTTCTCGAATAAGCGCCACCCTCGATTAAGCGCCACCCTCGAATAAGCGCCGCATCTGGGACAAAAAAGTTAATAAGTGCTGCCCTCAAATAACCAGGAAAAACACTATAAATGACAAAGGAGTTCGCTCTCCCCACTAATATTTTCGCTCTTGCTATCATGAAACTCTCGGGTTTTTTCACCGCACGAATTTTCTCTCGTAATTCTAGATTTACTATCCGTTTAGTATCAGTTCATAGGAAAATTAACAGAAAATTAACAGACAGAAAGTGTACCATTGAATATAATTTGTATAATTTTTAAATAAGCGCCGCCCTCGAACAAGCGCCGCACTTGTGGCGCGAAAAATTAAATAAGTTCTGCGGCGCTTATTCAAGTAAATACGGTTCACATATGATACACATCTACCTCCCCTTTACCAGAAAATCAAAAAGATGAAAATTGAAAGATGTGGGATTTGCGGGAGCAGAAATCTCACTTATAAATTCTGCACTGATGTGCATTAAATGTCTCAAGAGTGTTGACATCGTCAAAGACACATCCGTCCCTGGAAGTGTGAAAATGCTAAAACTTAAGTTTAAATTCATGCTTGGATGAAAAGGAATAGATCATGTGTTCTACAGTTTCCGGTTGTTTTAATTATTCTACAAGTTTTAGTAACGACGATTTCTCTTCATCTGATTTATTCGACTACAGAGGCGAGACTGATAAGAAATGACATACCGGCACTAAGTTTAAAATAAGCTGTCACAAGATCATCCAGATTTACAAACTTTCGCATACTGCATTAAAAACAAAAGCAAGAGTTGTGAAAGTCAATCACTATCTCCTTCACATCGTTTTACAGGTAAATCAGACAATTAACTTCGCCAAAAAACGGTATGACATCCTCGTGCTATTCGTGGCGCAATGTACTCTGGTAAAAAGTGGCGCAGTGCACCCTGGTTAAATGCGGCATTTAACCAGAGTGCATTGCAGCAATGCAATCTGGTAAAAAGTGATGAATTTGAGGATTCGTACTCCCTTTTATATATTCTTTTTAAATCCTGATTATGTCGCTGCTAGCTCGCTACGCTCGCTCTGCAGCAATGAGGTTTAAAATTGGCTATCTAATTGTGTGACATGTCACACAATCACACAAGAGACATTGTCTAATTACAAGAGACAGTGTTTCATATCAACACCAAGAAGAGTTTTGCTACAACCACTGAAAAATTGTTGGCAACCTTACATGTAAT
>JAHPZR010031173.1:0-14824 GCA_019787425.1 Platygyra sinensis
CGTATGCAAAAAACTCAGTTTTGTGTGAAGTGGCATCTTTACGAGCAAATCTTTTGAAGGCCGATTTCGATGCGTCATGAACTTAAACGGTTACTTTTGGCAGCTTTGACAGCACATTTATTTTGAAAAAGATGTTTTGGTTTGTGAAATAAGTAGAGAAACGGACCAAAAAAAAAAACGACCAGCCTTGCATCGACCCATGTCACAACAAAACAAATTCACATCCACTCCGTTCAGTGCTTTAATTGCTTGCACTAATGAAGCAGCAGTAACTGATTAGTGTAATTATACGAATAATAAAACTTAGCAAAACAAAAGGTTTCTTTTGTCTTTTGTTGAACAAAAGGTCTCCAGAGGAAAACTGAGTTTTTTGCATAGTTACGTTATTTCTGCAGAACGAAGCACAAATCGACCAAGACAATGGGGGAACAATGTGTTTTATGTCAAAACAAGTCAGTCTGCCAAAAATTAACTTGATTCTGTAAAAAATGAAAATCGGCCCAAAAACCGATATTATGCCCTTTTCGCACTAACGCCTTCAATTATTGTAGTCTAGGCTAGGCAAGATTAGCCAGTAGAAGAACTCATTTATGAAGAATAATCTGTAATAAAATATATGTTTAAAGTTCTGACCACAATGGTTTACTGACCAACACCAACATTAATTATTGTTAAGTACCAGAAATGACCAAATTTTGTCCCCCAATTGTGTAGGTTTATGACATTGATGTAGAGAACTTGCCAATGTTTGTCTATCAACTCCCACCTGGGACAACAGATGTTTTATTGACCAACAGGGTGATATTTACTATCACTCACCAAGAGCAGTCTGATGAGGTAAATAAGTTAGATATTGACTGACTTTACAGTCAGTAGTACATGTATATTTCTGGCTAGTTTTATCTCTACTACCTGGCTACTATGTGGGACTTCTTTCTGAGGATTGTTCATCTCTGACAGTGGATTACCGACAATGCTGTTAGTATTAACTGAGATCTGAGCTATGCATTTTTATTTTCTTTCACCTACATTTAAGTTATGCAGTGCTGTCATTAAAGGGCTGTAATCTGTAACAACTGATACCCCTGAGTATGCTTGATGGAGGTGCAGTGCCCTCATGATTAGTATGCTCATCCCCTGATTGAGCAGTCCTGGTTTGAGTCCTGGTTGGGGACGCTGTTGTGTTCTTGGGCAAGACACTTAGTTCTAACAGCACCTCTCTCCACCCAGGAGTATGAATGGGTATCAACGAATTGTTGGGGAACCTAACAAT
This sequence comes from Platygyra sinensis, assembly GCA_019787425.1. NCBI lineage: Eukaryota > Metazoa > Cnidaria > Anthozoa > Scleractinia > Merulinidae > Platygyra > Platygyra sinensis. Next base: position 1,274 of record JAHPZR010031173.1, read on the forward strand.
TTGCTGGGGACTAACATCCTGTCCAGGGGAGTAGAGATAATCCTAGCCACTTCATGCTACAGAGACTGGGATAAGCTCTGGCAGCTATGAGCCAGTCAGCTCCAAAGCTTCACACTTCTACATATGCTTGATGGGCCCATGATGTTACTGGTGATGAACTTACCTGTTGCTGATACACTTCACACACAAAGTAATCATTTATAGTGTACTTACAGGTGTAAAGATCAAGAGAACAGGTGACCCAAACCTTCATGACAACCCTGAAGTGCTCACTTGTGCATTCAAACTGCCACACTCTGACTCTATTGTATGACCTCAGTTACCATAAAATTTATACCTTAGTTGTGTTTCTTATTTGGTACAGACTTTGTTGTGCGTTCAGGCTAGTCAGCTTGCAGAAACATCACTCTCAGTGCCAAAATCTCATCAGGTGATTGATTCATTATAATTACAGTTAGTAGTAATTTTGTACATATAAAATAAGTTTATTTGTTTTGTTTATTTATCAATTTGCTCACAAAGGCTAGAAGGTGTATCATCCAACCCAACCCACACCATGAACATAAAAACTAACTATACCAATCCCTATCTGCTAGAAATTTCCTAAGAAAAAATACATAAACATAAAATACAAAAATCTGCGACTGCTGAATAAATATTACGAGTCTGACATGCTGACCACATGGCCATGCTGCCTTCATTCAAACTAGAACTTTTCATTATTTCATATTTTCTTTTCCTTAGGATTATGGTAACAAAATGCAAACAATCAATCAATAAATCCTGTTGTCACGAAGCTCTCGAGAACCTCTAATTTCATTGGATCTTGTTGGCACGAAGCTCTATTGTTTTAGGGCTAGGGTCCATTGTTACCATTGTTTGTATATAATTTTCTCAACCAATCCTGTGAGACGTTCCGAAGAGCTTCGTGGTGGCCCAATAAATCAGTCAATCAACCAAAAATGTTATTCTAAGGGTGTCTTATCTTCTGCCCAGCCATTAGGTCTACTAATTGGGGATGCTACTTATTAAATCGTATCAGCTATGTAAAGCAATAACAGTAAAAAATTGAAATATTTTAATGTATTTATTTGGTTATTTCCCCACAGAAGACAGAATCTAGCATTATCCAGACATTTGTACTTCCTCCTGGAGAAAGACTTATTACCATGTTTCAACACTCAGAAACAGTGGACAGCATCATCACTGAAGACACTCCTGATCGTTCTCAAACTCCAACCGGTTCTGGGGTATCACACACTGTTGATGGCATGATCCTTGTTACCACATCTGGTGTATTTCAGTGCCAGCCTAGAACATCACCAGAGAAACTGTTCCTAGAGCTTGCTGTCAGTAGCTCAGACACTTCAGCTGCAGATGTGTTAGCCATCACTTCTGGCCTTGATGTGAATAAATTATATGAGGTGGGTATGTCATTCATTTATTCATCTTGGGTGCTACATGAAGTTGAAGTTGAGTTAAAGAGCCAACAATCAGGCCAACAATCCTGGGCAAAAGTGTCAACACGAGTACCAGGCATCTTCCTTTGTTTCCTGCTCCCCATCTCAATGTCGAGCTCTTACATGAAAACAGGCTGCGTAAACTATCATAGCAGAACATAAAAATCATGCATGAGTCAGTTACGTGTTCCAACTATGTTTGTCTGCAAATGTAGGTGGATACAAAATTGTAACTCCTGTTGTTTGGAAGTAAAGTGTTAAACATTGACTTTATTTCAGATAGCTGGTGATGAAGCATTGACTAATAAACAATATGAACGTGCACTGGAACTGTATCATTTATCTAAGGTAACTTAATTCACAAAAGATATTAAACTAAATGTGTTCTGTTGAAACTACACTCTAAGAAGAGGGAACCATTTTGCGATTAACGGAGAACAACATTTTGTGACCTTTTTACTCATCAATCAGTGAACTTTGCTTGCACATTTCCAACATCAAGCAATTTTCTTAAGTCTGGTAAGTATAACTTAATGCATTTTCACTGATTTTTTACACTCAAATCATGTTTCTTTTACCACAATATGCAGTGCTCATTTGAGAGACGTGTTGCTCAATTTGCAAAACATGGAAGGGTGGCAGATATTCTTGCCTATCTTCGACAGGTATTTGAATATTGCACTGCACAACTGTACTAAATATGTAACAATTTTTTGACATTATGCTATTATAACTCTGATGTATAATGGACTGAATTTTGATGATGCAAAACATTCATTAATTCTTCATCAAAGTTCTGAAAGTGGATGGCATGCTTGAGGCCATTGCAGGTCACTTGCCAGTAGTCATTCAGGTTGCCCAACAATTTGCCGGTATCCATTTATACTTAACTTGTACGCAAAATAATGATCCTCAAATTAGACCACAAAATGATCCAGGACCTGAAATGATCCCTTTATAGGAAGGCAAATGATCCTGATCAAAAAACAAGGAATGGCATGGATGGTGGAATGGTGTAGATAGGGAATTAATGTACATGAAAACCAATATTTTTATATTTTATTTAAGCCATCTCAAATAATTATAATGGCTTATAACTTAATTTTTTCATACTTTTGACATAATTTTGTTTCTAACTGCAATGCTATGACTTGCGCCACTCAATAATCAAAACATGATTGGCTAACTTGAATTCTTTGCAATTTTCAGTAAAATTATAATCAGATTCATTGCAACATGAGCAAAACATCCTCCTTAGCTAAACATTGATATTTAGTGGTATAGTTAAATCAAATTTTATCAAACATTAATGTCACTAATGTAAAGTTTTAAACTAAAATCTAACCATAAAGCAACTATTACAGAAGACACTGTCATCTGGGTAGACCTACAATGTTTCACCACTGTGTAAAACACCTTGTGTTTAGCACTCAAATTTCTTCCACACTTTGGACAAATTTATTTTGTAATTTTTTCTTTGTCATATTTTTGTTTTAATTTCATGGCTAGTTGAGTATTCTAAGAAGTCAATAGTTCCAAGCTATAGTTACGGAGTTCAGTTTCATGACCAAGCAAGGCCATACCTCCAATGGCTTGCGCTTCATTCCGACAATTAGCTGGATACATGACATTAACTCCCATTTCAGCTATGTTTGATATTATCGCCACTGGTATTTCAAGGCTGTTTATTAGTATGTGTAAGTCAATATCCTTCAAAGAACAAAAAAACAACTGTGGAATATCTTGTAAAATTATATATATCATGTTTTTAGTTTGCAATTTTTATATATGTTTTCACCTTAGCTTCCTCCGATATAAATCCATGCCATTCCTAATTTATGGTCAGGGTCACTTGTGGTCCAATATGAGGATCATTTTCAGTCCAGGATCATTAATTTATTGTTTGTGGCTCAATTTTGTGTCCCTGGGATCATTGCAGACCCATACAATACACCTGGGTGGAGGAGGGCACCATGAGAGTGAAGTGTCTTGCCCATGAACAAACCACTTTGACCTGGGCCATTAGGCTTGAACATTGAGTGCTCACTCCAGAGTCCAGTACACCAAACATTAGACTACTGCACTTTCCACTGGAATACTTCATTGTAACCCTAAAAGTAAAAATCTCCTTTATAAGATTCTTTTTTTGGATGATGGGACCTCACCATTAGTAATTGTACACTGTCCTTTGTATTGATTTTCAAGGCATTGAGTAAGTATGGTGATGTGCACACTGCTGAAAGGAAACAGTTGTCCAATCTTACTCTGTTCTGCTTTATACAACAGGTCAGTTGTTAAATCCTTAAGGTATCAGCCAGGGTTCAAAATGCGAATTTTCGAAATTTTTGATTTCGAGACGTGTTGATAGAGCTTTTCAAGAGCTTTCTTTTAAAAAAAATTCCACAAAAAAATATTGTTTCGTTGCAAAGTTATTGGACGTTGAAGTTTGCTACACGTTAATTGTTTTAATTACCCGTTGACAAGTCCTGTCATTCTGGATTAACTTGTATGTCAACACGTCACGAAACAAATCACAAGGTACAGTGGTGTCATTTTATCACGCAATACATGCCGCAAGATTGATTCAAATGCCTGCGAAAAAAAAGAAGAGGTCGTGCCCGCTTTCGTCTGCAACGGCAAGGCCGAAGAAGGGGAAAAAATTGTTTAGCTCTGAATGGGCTCAAAAATTAGCGGAGAGCGATAAAGGTTCTTACTTTGACCAAGAGCAATGGCTAAAGAAGTTGAATGAGCAGCCAAGCGCCGAATGCGACCCGTCGATCTCCTCAGCGATTTCTTCGTCAACATGTGGTGCAAGCCGATCAAAAATTACGGTTGAAGAACCTCTTGCAGATCTGGAAAGCACTGAAACATGGCAAAAGATCCATGGCCACGCTATCGTAGCTTTGGCATGTCGATGAACCCAACTGTTATCTTGCGAAGAAGATTAAATTAGAAACGTTTGAGATTGCGGCAAGATCTGTATACGTGGAACAATAATTTTGAATTAACTAACCTCTGATACTTGTGATTTGCATCCGACCGGAAAATGCAGTATATTCCCGCCACGTCCCGCGTAAAGAGTTGGCCTGCTGCATATCACCTGTCAAACGCCTATTGTTATTGCAAGATGATCTCTCTCTGGTAAACATCAAAATGGCTGATTAGGTGTTATAATCCTGTTGCGGTAAGATGCCGCAAAAAATCTATTTTTCTTGTTTTCTCGTAACGAAAATTTTGGAAAGTTAAGCGTACGTTTTTAACTCCAAGTCGCCAGCCCCTGAATGGATTTAGCTGAAATTTGGCCAGCTTATTGTCAGATAGTTTTTCTCGAAAATCGTGTTGGCGATTTTTGTTTTCTTTTTCCGTTTTCGAATAATCGTCATTTTTTCAAAGGAAGTGCTGATGACTTGTCTCCTCTGACTTCATCCTATTGTCACAAAAGAACAAATGCACGTATCAAAAATCGCCGACATGGTTTTTTAGTAGAGCGTGTCAAGAAGCAAATGTTTATCGTTCGCTTCCGCTCATTTTTAGCGGGACTGGAGTTGAATTTACACAGACATATGCTTTCGCAAAAAACGTCTCAATTACGCTATCTCTTACGATTTTGAGATTTTTAAAGGAATGAGCCATAAAGTGGAACTATTAAGCTTTCAGAAAATGTATGGTTTGTTGGGGTTTATTAGAGAAATGAAAGCGCTACAGGGATCCGCGCACGGACGGTCCTGAACCCTGGCTGATACCTTAAGACCATTGAATACACAGAAAGTGGCAATTAAGGATACCTAACCAAACCAACCTCCTCTTCCTCTTCTCCTCCTACACCATTGTATGTTTTCCTGTTTATGTTTCTTAACATAATTTATATGATTTCTCATTTTCCACTTTATACATGCATGTTTCTGTGATAGAAATGTGTTTTATGTTTTTCATGATGAATAGCATTTTCAACTTACTTTACATTTACAGGTTTTGGAGAGTAGTGGGAATCCTATCCAACAACAAGCACTCTCTGATGCATTTAGGTAAAAAGCTCTTTTTTCAACTAACAACAAAATTGGTATTATTATTATTATGTTTTTTACTATTGGACGAGATGGCAACCTAAAAAATTGAAATCTGAGTGATAGTAAATTTAACCTTCTCTGCCCTCAAAAAGCATCAAATAGTCCAAAATTCCCTCCCAAGATGAGAAAATGTAGCCTAAATTACTGTAAAATATGTTGTTTTACTTGCTTTCCTTTGAATGGGGGAGATTTGGTGACCCATACAGGAGACTTGGAGATTCAGCAGACTGGCTCGTAAATAGGAGACTCCCAAATAATCCAATATTTAGGTGTAAGAAGTGAGTAGCTCTGTTTTACATATGCTTCTCTTCTTCTATCAGCCAATTCCTGAATGATAATTTTGATTATGATGAGGTGACTGCCTTGGAACAACTGTCAGCATATGGTCTTAAAAGCTTGATGTTTGATGTAGCCAAGGTAAGCAATAATCTAAAAGAATGATAAAATTCTGCAGTTTTCAAAGTATGTAGTATCAGCAGTTAGCCTTCATTGCATCATTCACATATGAGGCAGCATGGCCAAATGGTTTAGGGTGCTGGATTTGAAATCTGGAGGTCCCTGTTTCAAATCCTCCACTCTACCGCTATCCGAATTTGTTCTCAATAGTCCTCGCATTTTGTAAATAGCTAACTGGTCAGCCTCCCACCAGTATTCAGTTATTTATTTACAGTGTCACTAATTAGCAATACAGACTGTGCTAGATACACTCAACACTGAATTAAAGTTGTTATTTATTGGTAATGCAAAATCATATTGACCTGTTTTATGTTTGGAAACAAGTTCATGGTTGTCATTTTCTGTTGATGATAAAAGATATTTGTTTGTTGGAGATTTCTTGCAGCCATAACAACCCTCCAATTCATTACAAGAATGCACATCAGCCTTTTTCATCTTCTTTTTTCTTCACATCACTTTGTATAATGATAATTTTGCATACTGACAACTAAGAACCCAATGTACATGACTAAGTTATATACAATTAGGTTATAGAAAGTGCTGATTAAAGTAATGTTAAATAATCCCAACAAGATCTTTTTATTTCACAGGCAAGAGGCTTGATGCCTAAAACCTTGGAGATGTTAGCACAGAAAGGACAGTTTCACCTCTCATCTGAGCTTCAGGCCAAGTTAGCTTCAAGAGGATTCACAGATATCATCAGTAGAAGTGCCAATGGTGAGAGAGAACTGCTACTGTAAATTGCCAAACTGTTGACTCATTTTGATCATTGATATACTCCTTGGAATTCTTTTCCATGCTTTTAAAAACAGTTTCAAGTACATACGAAATAATGAAAATTTGCAACCTTAACAGAGTGGTTTTAGGAATCATTCTTTTATTAGCCCCAGGTATCTTGCATTCATTTGGCAAATTGTATTGACTTGATTTATGAACAAACTGTTTGTGATTATTCCAACAAATTTGTCTCATGAAAGAAGTAAGAATTCCTGCCCTGAACTGTTAGCTTTTCATGCAAAGCATTATGCTGCAAGTAATGGCATTGATAGTGCTCTAGTCTCCTTTATACCTGGCTGTTTTTTACAGTGCTTTATGACTTGTAAAATTTTATTTAACCATGGGCATATAATTTTTACTAAATAGGTGCTTTTATACAGTGTATGGACCCCCAAGAAGCTGTCATCTTTTTGTTGTCTAAGGTAAGAGGAAATGTTATCAGCTCAAGGAATTAACATAAACTAAACTGTCCAATCCCATGTGCTTTGAAAGTAAGACATTTCAAGCTTGATTGTTATGTTATCTTGCAGCCTGAGACTATCCTCAGTCACATGAAATTTCTTCTATCTCGCCTAACATCACTTAATGAAGAGAGCTTGGTGCATATTGCTCGTGTTCTGGACCCATCACGTCCTTCATTCAGATCTTTAGCAAGTAAAGTCAGACCTCCACGACAGAGGTAACACTTGGTAATAATTCTTCACTAGTTAGGTATGATTTATCAGACCTTATGAACAGGGTCAAAGCAAAGGCTACGAAATACGTGTATGTGATGGTTTTGATAGTCTGGAGGAGAGGAGCATTGCATGACAATATAGATGTGAGTTGCATAGTTGTCTATATTAAATAAATGTAAGTGCCTGACATCTTAACTTTCTGTTCCTGTGACAAAAGGAAGGCTATTATTATGATGGTCATGGTGGTTATAACAAGAACAATAGTGATGTTTAATCATGACATTTGTTCTAGTAGTAGAGACCTTTAAATCAAAGCACATTAGACTATACAAGAGTGAGTTTAATCATGACTTTCCAAAGCTAGTGTTTGTGCTTTTGATTGATTATCACATTTCACACCATTATCATTTAGTAAATTCTCAGCTCCGACTATTGCATTTCTAGCTTTTTGATTGGCTAAGAAACTCCGACTATGAGCCAATAGTCCGGGTTTTACGTCATATGGAAAATAGTGCGCCAAGTTTAAAATTTTCGCTTTGTAAAATTGTGGAAATAAAAATCGGCGGCAAAACCCGGTTTGAGAATTTACTAAAACAATTATTCCATTCGCCCTTGTTGGATATGAAGTGATTATAACCAACTCGCGCTACGCGCTCGTTGGTTATTCTATCACTTCATATCCAACGCGGGCTCATGGAATAATTGTTATATAGTCTTCTATTCAACTGGTCACCAACAGGGGTATATGAGGACTCTGCACACAAGTTTGAAGGGCACACTTGTACTCAGTCTTGTACATGTTTTACCTAGGGGTTCCTAGTGGTAATTATAATTCATTGATAAATATTTATTTATAGCAATTAGTGATTATAAAAAATAATTTATTAACTTTAAGACTATTTTTCTTTCAGGACTGCTTCTGGTAGCTCAATCAGTTCTCTGCTTTCCATGGAAAGCACATGCAGCTTTGGACATGTTAGTCAGAATTTGTCCCATTTTCCTGCTAATTTCCTAAAGTAAAAGGGATCTCTTTTATTGTTAATGACTAATGTGATTCAGTGAGGCCTTTGCTACTTTTTGTGGATGGTGACTTGTTCTACTCCGAGCTTTCGCCGATTCACGGTTTCAGTATCCTTATTACACCTACATTGCTTTTAAGCTACAGCGATATATTTTTTTTCACTCTCCCTGATGATGCCGTGGATCGGCGAAAGCTCAGAGTAGAACAAGTCAGCATCCACAAAAAGTAGCAAAGACCTCACTTGAATCACATCAGTCATTTACAAACATGCTACAAAAGGACAATTTCAACCGTCTTTTATTCTTAGTTCGTGATTCGTCATTTCCAATTTGTTTTAATTTAATTTACTCCATTTTCACTGTGATTACATAAAAAACGTTGTATACAATGTTACAAAATGATACATTGTTTGTGGCTAGTCTGATGCAGCGCTTCCAATTCATCCAAGCCAAAGGACTCCACAGACCTTTCTGCTTGGCAAACCAAACTTTTTTCTCAGTATTCTTCATTTGTTTTGATTTTAGGAGGATAATATCAAACAACCTACTCTACAAGATCTGATTGAACTGTTTCTATGCTCTCTTTTGGCACTGAACCATCTCAGAGATTGCAAGCTAGATGCCACGACAAGGTGTGCTTTTAGTTCTCCTTAATTGGCAAGAATGATCAAAGAAATATTTCTCTTTATCTGTGTACATGTAAGATTGATGCAGTGGTGTGCAGGCAAGTGATGAGGAAGAGGAAAATAATTAAATACTGTGAACTACATAATGAAAGAAATCTAAAGATGCTGGGAGATGAAGAGAATGTAACAGACAATACTAACACTTGTTTATCATTCTCTTTAGAGTTTCAGCAATTAAATGTGTTTGTGGAGGACATCAAGATTCGGAAAACAGTTTTGGAAAAAAGAGGGTAAATTTAGTTTTAACTCATTGACTCCTGTGCCACTTGGAACAGCCCATATAAAGCCTTGGCCTTTGTTCCACTACTGATGTCATCACCTTTGATTAAAATTGGCATCATCTACACTCAACTTTTGCAGGAGGAAAAGATCTTTCCAATGATACCTAGATCAGAGTGATCAGGTCAATGGATCCTGAAATATTCACAAAAATGCTCAGACATTTGAATTAAAAACTCAGAGCAAAATTTCCTTCCATTACATGTGGCTACTCCATGGCAAAAATTGCCCATCTCAATGATGCTTTCTTGGAAGATTTTGATTGGGAAGCAAGCCCAGTAGAAGATCAATCACTGCAGCAAAAAGATAAAAGGAGAAAAAGGAAAGGCAAAAAAAAAATTAAGAAAACGAAAAGCTTAAAGACATAGGCCGCTGTCACGTCCAAAAACCTCCAAATTTTGATTTCTGCACATTCCTGAACAAAACTGTCATAAAACTTGGTGCCAGTGGAAAGATGGCCATGCTGTCATGTTGCGAATGCCTTTTTTTTAGTAGATTGGAGCTAATTTGGCCCATATCTAGCCTGAAAATGTCCAAACTATATGTTTTTGTCAAAAGGTTCTGGGAGTCAATGGGTTCAATTATAATTATTATAATGCTATCAGTGTTTTGTGATAATAATAATGGTACCGTAGTAATAACCAATACCAGAATAGTGTGTTATTTTAAGAATTTTAACCATTTATGAGAGGACTGTTGCATTCAACTCGAAAGTAACAACTTTGTCTGTATCACCAAAGTGGAATACCTTGAGAGTTATTACTAATTTCTGTGACATGAAGGAACTAGGATCAAATCATTCCTTCTTCCCCCAAATGGGTAAGCAAATGGCTGCTTCTCTCATAGTGCAATTAAAGGTCAGTGGAAATGCATCTTCTTATAAGAACTGGCTGATGGAATTTTGTTGTATTTGGCCCTGACAGGAAGGTACAGTGGAGTTCCTGTGCAGGCCAGCGAGGCTGTTCTGCGGTCAACAGCACACGGCTGTTGTTAGTTCATCAGGGGATGTTTATACATGGGGACGATCTCAGAAAGGAAGGTAAATAATTTAGACTGTAAGTAACTGTCAACAGACATGATATGGTACTTTAATGTTTTACATTCACTGGGAATCCATTTGTCCTCTCCCCATTCTTTCTTGTCTTAGTCCAACCAACAAGGGTTATCGAAATGGCTGAAAATCAATGCTAGTTAATGCGCAAGGTGGAAAATTCTTATTGATTATCAATTTTGTTTTAACATTACAATTCCAGTGTACACACTTGCGACTACTCCAACTAATTAAGGCCACCAGACAAAATGTTCGACAATTTTAATAATAAAAATCTGGAAGATCAACTTACAATAGTTTTTCAGCAAGTTATCCATGTAATCAAGCAAAACATTGTGAAGGCAACAGATTTGTAGTCATTTTGGATAATTTGTGTTAAAAGGTATTGTTAACCTTCATGATTTTTATTCTTAAAATTAATTTTGTAGAACATTTTATTGGGTGGCCTTGGTTAAGTAGTTGAACTGTAAATTAGAGATTGCTTGATGTACTGTAAAGTCAGAAACAAAATTTCAAACCATAATCTCCTATAAGCTGTATTGCAATTTTTCAGTCTAAAGTTGTATTGTTCTAAAGGTTGATTCAAAATGTTTTGCTATGTTTCAACAAATGTATTTCTGTCTGTTTTAGGCTGGGTCATGGTGATATTATTGAAGAAGAGGGAAAGTCAGTTCCTTTTCGGGTGGAAATTCTCCATATGCATAGGTTGGTTTTAACCCTATAATAAGCCCCAAGGGGCCTCCCTTTGATGAGTAAAATCGTCTGGCATTAGACAGAGTAAAATCTGTATGTCACTCTTGGGGAGTTAAGGGTTAAAGGATTACTGTCATCAGAATTTTGTGGATTTATAAATAATTTGAAATTCCCTGGTTAGTGCATTCCTGAAAACGACTGTATAGTTGTTGACTGACTTGTTGATGTCGTGAGCAGTAGTTATATACAGAGTCTAGGCTTGACTTTGATAATGACTTCTGCACATCAGCAACAGACCATTGCCGGGCGATCCTCACCAACATGAATCAAACTAGACAAACTGTAGAGAAGGGAGCAGGGGAACCGTAAGTGGTGCTGTGGTGAGGGCAGTTGCCTCCCACCAACGTGACCCAGGTTTGATTCCGGCTCTGTGTCATGTTGAGTTTGTTGTTGGTTCTCACCTTGTTCCAAGGGGTTTTCCCTGGGCACTCTGGCTTGCCTTCCTTTTTAAAAACTAACATTTCCAAATTCCAATTTGATCAGGACAGAGGACCTGCATGAAAACCACCTAAGGCTGATGTGGCTTCCTCTCTATATTACTATAATTTACACTTGCTACTCATGGATTCTGGTCACCTTAGAGAATTTTGGTATGACTTTGAAAAGCTGAAACGACTTGATCATGAGAACCTTACCTCTTATTGTGCTTAGTTAAAGGAGCAGTGTCACAAGGATTTTGCTGTTTTAGATCACTGTGCGAAAATCATTACTTTGAGGCTTTTATCATACACAAAATGCTTCTGTAAAGCTACAAGGAAGATATCAAATGAATTTTAGTAGAGAGGGCTAACCATGATAAATTTCTAGAGGATTTTTAGAACAGGTAGCACAAAAACTTGAAAAATTTGGCCAATTTTTTCAAGTTCCAATCCATATCCATCCATGCGATCCTTAGTGACAGGCAGCAGGAAACAGTTTCAGTACCTTCAAACAGTGTTTAGAAACAAACTAGATCATTAGTTTTGGAATTCAACCGAGGCGAAGACACCTTTTAGCTTTTTATAAAGTTGTCAAATAGCATGACAATGCCCCTTTAAGCATGTTGTTTCTTGTAGGATTAATGTATTGTCAGTAGCTTGTGGAATGGAACACACATTGGCATTGTGTAGTGATGGGGTAAGACTTGCTGACTTACATGCACTGTTTATTGACCCATTTACTCCAAAGAAGGCCAATGGTTAAGTCTGACTCTTTCCATCCTTTCAGGTGTATTCATGGGGATCATCTGAATATGGGCAGGTATATATGTACACTGCAAAGGACAGGACCATCTGTACTGATGAGAGCTGTCATGAAATGAATTACTTTGATTATAGATAGTGGTACCCAAGCCTTTAGCCAGGATTTAAAATGTGGGCATTCAAAATGTGCCAAAGGGCCTGCTCAGATGAACAATAATAATTTTTAAGACAACATATATAAAAAATGAAACTATTTTCTTTAATAAGTAGCTGTCCCTAGGATGCACAGACACCCATCTGGCTAAAAGCCTGGTAGCACCATTCTTTGGAACAGTCTTCCTTGTAACTTAAGGGAGGCAGCGTTCCTGAGGCATTTTAAACTTCTACTCTAACAGAGATCAATAAGTCATGGCATTCATGGAAAGCTGCTTTTTATAAGTATCTTTTTTATTATATTACTGTAGATAAATAAAATTTTACCACCTATTTCTATCTATCTAATTAAAGAAAGAAAATTGACACTTCTGACCAACTTGATTTGTGTCTTTCTTATGTTCAAGCTTGGCCAGGGTGACACACAGCAACAAACGAGACCTGTTTACATCACAGAACTGTCAGACAAAAAGTGTATAGCAGTCATGTGTGGTCACTACCATTCCTTGGCCCTTTCTGCAGATCACAGAGTGTGGTCATGGGGCTGGGGTGTACATGGACAGTTAGGAGTGGGTAGTATTGAAGATGTGCTGCTGCCAACACATGTAACGTCACTGGATGAGTATGAAGTCACCAAACTAGCTGCAGGATACTCGCACAGTGCAATACTAACAAGTCAGGTTTGCAGTTTAAGATTTTGTTAAAAGATATTTAGCAATTATTGAATGAGGCTAAGTAGGATATGAAGAATTCTGTAGATCAAGGAGGGTGTTATCCACAGAGGCCAAAGGCCGAGGTGGATAACACCCTCCAAGATCTGCAGAATTCTTCATATCCTACGAAAGCCGAATTCAATAATTGCTTTATTATTCATTCAAAATATTACCTTGTTCTTAAAGGAGTTTCACCATTTAGCTCTTTGTTTTTCCGCTCACCAAAAATAACACAACCTCATCCCCAGATGTTCTCCAGCAATGGTTCAATAATCTGC